>CAXKTG010000123.1:0-37594 GCA_964056735.1 Allodiplogaster pararmata
TTTTGAAATTACAGTTAGGGGTGTGTTCTCCTCGTCTGCTCTTTTCACGACTGGTAGCGGAGCTTCTTCACAGTTCCAACTTGGCTGTGCACACAGGCCTTCTTCGGTGAGCCACTCTGACCCCTTCCACCAGAGGTCATTTTTCATCAGTTTTCGACCACCATCTTCTCTGGTTGCAACATCTGCAGGATTGTCTTCCGTACGAACGTGTCGTAATGGAATGGAATCTCCCTTGAGATCACAATTTCTAAGATGATATGTCCTGCATATTGTGTGCCTCTCCTGGTTGATCGTTTTCACTGTGTTCGCGATTGATCGGTTGCCACGAAACTCGCTCTGCTCTTTGCTTCCAAGAGTCCAATACAGAGCTATCATACTGTCAGAGTACACGCCAAATTCGATCTTCCTCTGCATGCATGTTTTCGTGATACTGTTCACGACGAAGTTCAACAACTTCATAGCAAGAAGAATAGCTCTTAATTCCAAACGTGGGATCGTCAGCTTGTTCTTCAGTGGTGCCAGCTGAGATCTTGCCATCACAAGAAAGGCTTCGTAAACCGAGGCAGCTGTTGCTTTGCTGGAAGCGTCTGCGAAGGCGATGATCCTCAAGATATCTCGTGTCTGAGGAACTCTTCGAGGTATTCGGCGACTGAAAGACAGAGCTTCTGTTACGAGAACGCTCCATGTCATGGAGTCCTTCTCAGTGAGTTGCTGATCCCAACCATACTGTTGCGTCCAAAGTGCTTGCACGAAGAGCTTCAGGGGTAGCAGAAGAGGAGCAAGCAATCCCAGAGGATCGAAACACGACGCAAGCATACTTAGGACCGTCCTCTTTGTCGGCGTTTTTTTCTGCTTGAACGAGGTTCACTGTGAGTAGGAGCGTGTCTTCCATTGAAGACCAAACTATGCCCAAAACCTTCTGTTCTCCGACCTTTCCTCGGTCTGCTTCAGGTATGCCATCTACAAATGATGTCACATTCGACGTGAACTCTCTCAGGTTCATCGAAGCTTCTGCGAAAATGGACTTGGACTTTCTGTAGACAGACATCATGTCGGTGTGAGTCGCGCATTGGAAAACAATATTATCAACATAAATGTTGTTCTCGAGCTGATCCAGCACGAATCTGGACACTTCGTCTTGTCCATTCGACTGTTCCAGAGCCAATTCGCTCTGCTGAATGTGATATCTGATCGACATATCGAGGATATAGGGACTCTGGGCTAGTCTGAACAGCGCAACCGTGAATCGGTAATGGTCGATGTTGCTGTCGTGCATGGGTTTATTGACATCTTTAAGCCACAGGAACCTCATGAAGTCTCTTTGATCATCTTCTATCTTGATCTGGTGAAAGGCTGATTCGACATCGCATAGCATCACCGAGGGAGAGCATCTGAATCGCAGCAGCAGCGCTGGAATTCTCTCCACGTGTGTTTGGCAGTATGTCATACATTCATTGATGGACAGCTTTCCTCTCTCCTTTGCAGATCCATCGAAAACGATTCTGATAGGCTTCGATGGCTTGTCAGGTCTATACACTCGATGATGTGGAAGGTAGGTAAACAACTGCTTGTCCGGAGGCAGAACTTTCTCGATGTGACCCTTCTTCAAGAGGTCTTTGATCACTACATCGTACTTGTTTACCATCTTCTTTGCTCGTAGACTTGCGACTACATTGCGAAGTCTTGCATGTGAACTGTGCCAATTTTCTGAGAGTTGGCTCAACCGTTGCTTTTTGAAGCAGTATCGCGTGGAAATTCTGCCGTTCTCCATTGCTGTTCCAAAGATATTGGACGAATCCTTCACCCAATAGATTTCATAGCTCCGTTGGGAGCACCAATGGGGGCTTCCATGACGTCAAGTCAAGACTATGAAGATGAGAACTATGAACCCACTCCTAGTTCTGCATCTTCGCTGCAGAAACAATGTGAAGAAGTGGACAAGTGTCTGAAGATGTACTGGGAGCTGTACCAGTCCACCTACATAACTTCTATGAAGGCAAAACAAGAATCCAGCTATAGGAATGGGCGGGCAAAGGTTCGACAGCCTCAAGTTGGGGAGGTAGTACTCATCCAAGAGGAAAAGGTACCGAGAGGCTCATGGTCATCGGGCACAATCATTAGCCTCGGAGAGCGCAGCGTCCAGTTGAAAACGAGCAACGGAAAGTTAATCTTGAGACCTCCGAATCTACTGAAACCGCTCGAAGTTATCTCTTCCGACATGGAAGATGACAATGAAGTTCCGGATGAAGAGACAGCTGATAAAATGACAGAGGGTGAACGCAATGAACGCCCCCGCAGAACGTGTCATTCCTTGGCTAAAATTAAAAATTTCCGTGACCAATTAAATGTATATAACTTATATTCGAAGGTTAAGGGGTCAGCCCTATTGTTTGAACCTAAAAGCTTGGTCTAGTTTGTTTCACACGAAGATTGTTGAAACCAAAGTGAATAATTCAGGATCTCTAATATGAATGATCCGGAGATCGATGCAATCTGTGGGGAATCGGTCCAGGGACTCTCATCTGATTTATCGCGGATTTTGGAAGAACATTCCAAGAAGGGAACGGATACGGTGAAGGCTGCGCTTATTGCCCTGAAAAGGAAGATGATCGCTCACAACCAAGAACAAGTGGAAGTTCTTCGTGAGATCAAACGAGATGTTCGCTCTCTTAGAAGGGAATTCGAAAGTAGTTTGGACGACCTCCGGAACGAGCTGCATTCGCTGACAGAGGCCAAGCAGCAGAGAACTCTAAGCGGGTCTCAAGAGTTTTCGAGAAGACCGACTTCCAACGAATACGTTCATGCTGGTAAGCGTCCCAGATCAGAACCCATCCGTCGAGGTGCAGATCCTGGATTTCGGGCAGAATCTGCCAACAAGCGTTTCAAGCAAACATGTGTGGTTTGCGATAGAAGCAATCACTTGGCTGCGGCTTGCACTACGATGCCCTCTCGACTGGACCGACGAAATCATCTGACTCGGATTGGTACATAGATGTGCTTTTTGCGCCGCCTTCAATCATCCTGGAGGTTGCCGGATAGGACCACAAAACGTCACCACGCCGTCATTTGTCCCAACAACCCCGCCTTATACAATCACTGATGGCAGAGCTCGGCGACATCTCGATCGTCTCGGCATCCAACTCCGCTCTAAGTATATTGTTATGAAGCATAACGGAGAAATAACGCCTCCACTGAGGAATTCTATGTCGTTTTAATATGAAATCGATCTGATAATTATTATAATTGTGGTATTACTGTTATTTTCCTTGGTATTTAATAGTATTATATTTTCTTGGCCTCGGCCAACATTGTTATTATTCTTATAACTTTTCTCCAGGCCTCGGCTATGTTGTCTGTTGTTTTATTTTCCCTGGGCCCCGGCCAGTGTAGTGAAGTCTCTCACTACCTTTTGTCTTTGTCCACTTATCCAATAATTTTGATCTACCTCTCTCATCTCGCTCCTTTATCATTATATCCTAGCCTCACATTATTGAAAGAGGATCTTGCTCTCTACTCTCGATTAATTTGGCTTGGAGGACCACCCTTTCGACTCAATTTGTTGTGACTCATCACGTCAACCATTATTTGACTCTGCTTCCGAACCTTCCACACTACTGACGATTAAGGACGGTTTGTTAACTGATTTGTGTGTTCCTTTTATGCTCTACAACTGTTGCGTTATAAAGAAGTTTATTGGCCGAGTGTTAAAGAATTTTGGCAGGCGAGCAATTCTGGTTTTTGAACCATAAATTTTCTGAAATTTACTTTCGAGTAAGCACACTGGAGTCCCTGATGCTTAAAACGATCAACTATGAAAAAAATTTTCGAAACCGTAGCGTTTAAAGCCCACGAGCGCTGCCACTTAAACTGCAGTAGTGCGGCTTTTTTCATCGAAAATTACTGATGTTACACACTGGTCACCAGTGCCTGGTGTTACACACTAATTATTTCGCGCCATTTTCTCTTTAAATGTCGATGACTGGTTACGGTAAAATGTTACGCGAACTTGAATGAGTGATAGGCTTTCATTATCTTGTGAACAAAGTTTCATATGTAAAAGTGTTAGATTTTTTAAAATTTTTTTTTTATTCTGTTATAGTGCTGCCGATCGTTTTGAGGCTCAGTCTGTAAAACGGTTTAGTCATTCAATTTTTCTCCTTAGTTAGAACAATTGGATGAATTATGCGATATTTCAAATATTTTCTGTTGAAATTTATCATGAGCTTATGCAGTACTGACGTAGCTTCACCTTTCAGATACAAAACCCAGTTTGGATGTTCTTTCATTTTTGTTGCTCTGCTCTAATTTTGGGGCACTATTTCAGAACCGGCCAGTTAATTTTTCTTGCAAGCGTAAACCGCTCGAAGGCAAATTTGCAGAATTTTACTCGGGGGAAGGGGGCACACTTGAGAAGGGAGGGATTCCACTTTCATTCAATCCGTCCTGGCCGTATGCGCTCTTACCACCATAGGTAAACTGCCAACTGTCACAAAAAATTCTAGGGCAACCGGCCTACCGTATTTACTTTTTATACCCGCGACACTTTGTTCTAAAAAAAGTTTTTCACTTTTTCTCGTTCAGGCTTAGGTGAAGATTACGCTAATGAGGCCGTACAACTTAAGAACAAGACTAAAAAAACTCTCACTATATCAATTTTTTACCGATTCGATCATGAGTACAAAGTCTCAGGGCCATTACTGAAGCACGCCACACACGCTACGCATGTCAAACACACCAAATCGTTACAAATGCTTGCCACTGCGCAAGAAAGAGAGTTTGACGCACTATTATGTTAATTTTTTTGATACGGTCTCATTAGCCTAAGCCCTACGGCCTCGTTGCGTAAACTTTTGCCTAAGCAGAAAAAACATGAAAAACTTGAAAAAAATTAAATAAAGCGCATGGAGCAAAGTTAAGAATTTTCCCGCGCAGTGGCGTGCATTAGTAATGATATGGCGTTCATAGCGTGCGTGGCGTGCTTTAGTAATAGCCAGTGTCAGGTACAAAATTTTGGTGAGATCCGGCCTACCAATTATCTACCTCACTCGAAATGAATGTATCAGAGTTTGCACAGCTTAGTTTAAAAGGAAAAAAACTTCAATTTTTTTTACATATATATAACGTTTCATTAGCCATAAATCAGCCTCTACCGGTTTCGTAAAGTTAAAAGTTGAACTTTTACTTGTTCTCTTTCTCTTATTCTTCTCTGCTTGTCAGGTATCACCTCACGCTTTCTTGAGTCAGGCAGGGTGTTTCTTGCAACCCGCACTAAAAAAATTTGCGCATAGATTTTTGAATTCGCTCTAAGATTTTCATGTGCATAGATTTAAAAAATGGCACGAAATTCAAATTTTTAAAAAAGGGGGGAAAATTAATTTTGAACATTTAAATTTTGGCGACCCCCGGTCGCCAAAACTTCAAACTTCACCCGCAAAAAAAATTGGCGACCTCCCCCCCTCCCTCCGGTCGCAAAAACTTTGCCGCGCATAAAAAAATATTTTTTTTTTGTGAAATTTGCGCCAAAAATTTGAATTCTTTGATTTTGGCGCCAAAAAACAGGGATTTTTTTCGCGCGCGTAGATTTGAATTCTTCGAAGTGCGCATAGATTTTCTTCTAACCCGCAGTGCGGGTTAGAGAAACGCCCTGGAGTCAGGCAGTGCAGAGTTTAATTCTCTCTTGTTCGCTCTTCTGTCAAAATTCTCTTACCGTTCAAACTTCTCCCGGCTCTAATCTACTTAAGCCGTCCAATGAAAGTTTAGCCGTCCAATCAAACTTTAGCCGTCCAATCAAACTTCAGCCTTCTAATCAAACTTTAGCCGTCTAATCAAACTTTTACAATTAGAATCTCTGATTTTCACATTAAAAGTATTTTTACATTGAGAATAGCTTAGGCTTCGGAAAATTTTTTACGCTAACTAGGCCGTTTGGCTTAGCTAACGAGGCCGTACGGCTTAGCTAACGAGGCTATACGGCTTAGCTAACGAGGCCGCACAGCTTAGCTAACGAGGCCGTACGGCTTAGCTAACGAGGCCGTACGGCATAAGAAAATTTCTCATATTATTAATTTTTGTCTGCTACTAACTTTCATTGGACGGCTAAACTTTCATTGGACAGCTAAACTTTCATTGGACGGCCAAACTTTCATTGGACGGCCAAACTTTCATTGAACGGCTAGATTAGAGCCGAAACGAGACCTTACGGCTTAGAATTCAGACCGTAAATGAAGTCGAAGACATCGTGCGGTTTGAGGTAAAACTGATGCCAAATTCTCTTCTTTTTGACAAACACAGTCATTTAAATCGGAAAAAGTTGATATTGTCAGAAATTGTTACATGCGGTTCCGTTCCTAACTCTTAGGGCCTCGTTAGCATACATAGGTAAACTGCCAACTGGCAAAAAAATTTCTAGGGCGATGTATCAGAGTTTTCACAGCTGAAATTTCAAAAAAAAATTTATTCCTCTACGTAGAGGATGTAGCTTCATAAATAGAACGTTTCATTGGCCATAACAGTCTCAACCGGTTTCTTAAAGTTTATAATAATTTTTTTAACCTACTTCAGCGATCGAAGTATGGAAAAATCAAGACATATTTCACCTATGTTAGCCTGATATATGTTAGCTTTGCCTAATTCTAAGCGATAAAAAGGAAATTTTGCTGAAAACAGTTAAGACAATTTACGTAAATAGAGGGGCTCAAACATCATTATAGTGGCTAATGGTACATACGGCCTCGTTCCCAAGGCGTATGGTCTCGTTCCTAAGCCTAACGGCCTCGTTAGCATAAAATCTGAACCTGCGCAAAAAATTAGTGAAAAGTACCTAACCCCCCCCCCCCCTCAAGTAAAAAGCGGCCCCACCAAGTGAAGACCTTTAACAAACTTCCCCTTTACGCTCTTTTGTCAAACTTTTCTTTTCGTACTCAAAAGAGCGTAGAAATTAGTAAACAAAATTTCGGTGAGCTGATTACGGTAAGGAAAGTTTGACAAAAGTGCGTAAGCGTAAAGGGTGAAGTTTGTTGAAGGCCAGTAAAAAAGAACAGACGAGTGAAAGCAACCAATTAGGTCCCCGTTGAGACTTGGTGCGTCAGGCAGTGGGTTTTTGTCTGTTTTCTCTTTTCTACAAGTTCTAAGTAACACAGTTTGAAGGCACAGACCCCCTACCTCTTGAGATGGCAATTGACTGAACTATCGCACAGAAAAACTAGTCCTCCGGGCGGGATTCAACCCAGCTTAATAAGCATCATAGCTCATCAGGATGTGCTGAAAATAATTTTCTCGGGCGGCTGACCGGGCGGCCGGAAAGGGGGAAAGGGAAATTTTAAAAAAAACCTTTGGTCTGTTTTGTGTCAATTGATCTTTCATTTCGCGTAGTCGAGGCCGTAGTTTGACAATTAGTTTATTTACAAGTATAAAGTTGTTTTTTTTAAAATCAACTTCTGTTGTATTTTCTTCACCATCAAACTAATTTCTGAAAGACCGAGCGGGCGACCGAGAGAAATTTCACAAGTTTGGTGAGCTATGAAAAGCTTCTTCTTCTTCTTCTTCCTAGCGTTTATCCCGCCGCCGGGCAGGGTCCGCTTTGTAGACTGCACCACGCCATTTCACCCGATCAGCTGCGTCTTCAGTCTTCAGCCCGGTCGTGTTCATGTCTACTTCGATGCAGTCTCGCCACCTAGTTTTGGGTCTGCCTCTGGGTCTTTTGCCCTCTACTTCGAGGTTCCAGGACGACTGAGAAACGGAATGGGGATTTGATCTTATCACGTGCCCGTACCATCTCAGCCTTGACTCTCGAAGCTTTTCAGATATAGGGGCGATGCCCAGACGATCTCGGATGGTTTCATTTCGCACCATGTCTAGACGAGTGAGTCCGAGGCTCCATCTCAGCATTTTCATCTCCATAACATGCAGCATCTGTATAGTCTTTGCTGTGCATGGAGAACATTCGAGGCCGTACAACGCTACTGGTCTGACAACTGATCGGTAAATTTTACTTTTCAGTCTGTCAGGCATTCGCTTGTCGCATAGTACACCGGTTGATTCTCTCCATTTGAGCCAGGCAGCATTGACTCTCGCAGCAACTGTAGCCTTGGGGTCTAGGTCTGCGGTGATGTAGAATCCGAGGTACTTGAAGCCATCCACTTTCCGGAGTTCGGTGTTCTTGACTTTGATGGTATTCGAGGTATTCGAAGTACTTTTTCCCATTTCCAAGTACTCAGTCTTTTGGAGGTTTAGTCGTAGACCATAGTCACTGAAGCGTTCGTTCCACTCTCCTAGCTGTTTCTCCAAGTCCTCTGTTGTGTTGGAACATAACACAACGTCGTCAGCATACAGTAGAGTTTTCGGAGGGCTTGTTTGTAGATCTCTGGTGATCGTGTCCATTATCAGTATAAAGAGCAGGGGGGAAAGGGCGGAACCTTGATGAACTCCTACAGCAACCTTGAATGACTCCGAAGTACCCGCTGGACTTCTCACGGTACTTCTAGAGTCAGTATACATCATTTGAATCCATCTTATGTACTCTTCTGGGACTAGGTGGTCTCGAAGAGAGAACCATATCAGCTCATGAGGCACACGGTCGAAAGCTTTCTCCAAGTCAAGGAAAGCGCAATGGACTGACTTCGCCTTTTCCCTGTGTTTCTCTAGATAAAGACGAATGGCGAAAATAGCATCTGTTGTTCCACTTCCTTTGACGAAGCCACACTGATTGACGGTTGTGCTTAGATTGACGGTTGAGCTATGAAAAGCATGCGTGACTAATGAGAACAAGGCATATGAGCCTTTCATATAACACTGTCGCAAGGAATAGCTATTTTTCGCCGAGGTGTAATGATAACGCGCGCTTCCGGTATGAGACGAAACGGCTGAGTTCGATTCCGCCCGGTTGACTAGCTTTTTTCTGTGCGATAGTTCAATCAATTGTCATCTCCTCCTTATATCTCATCTCTCTGCTCACTTTCTGCTGTTTTCTTTAACATTTCAGTGCCACGTAAACAAACATTTACACCAATCAGCCTAAAAATTAATTCACAAACTTGGCTTTGATAGCTTAATGGCACGACGTAGGCTCCTCCTGTCTCGTACGACGTAGGCTCCTCCCTTCTGCATTTTGATGCACGATGGGTACTTGTTCAGATCGACGTAGGTTCTGCCCCCCTTCCCCCTCGGAGGGGGGATTCACGGATTTATGACTAATTTTTTTGATACGACCTTGTTAGCCAAAGCCGTAAGGCCTCTTTTTCGTAAACTATTATTAAGCCTAAGCGTATTTTAAATGCCCTGTTTTCTCATGTTCTCTCTCATTTTCCTCTCTTTCTCATCCCTCTACCTGTTATTTTAACAATAAAATACGCTCAAAATTAGTAATATTTTACGCTAACGAGGCCGTACGGCTGAGGCTAATGAAACCGTGTCATACAATTAGTCATAAATCCGGGACTACGCCCCCCGAGGGGGAAGAGGGGCGGAGCCTACGTCGATCTGGACATGTACCAGCGTAATTTGAGTTTGAGGCAAAACAGCGATAAGTAAGGGGTTAAATGGAGCCACCCAATTTGGGTTTACATGTATCCGCCGCTCAAAGTTTGGAGAAAAAAAGAAAAGAGGATGAAGGAAAAGGGTATGAAAAGAGAGGTTTTTTGTCCATAGTGTGTGTACATATATCCGCCGACGCGACCGATCCGGTCACTATTTAACCCCTGCGTTAAGCACGTGACCCTTGAATTGCTCTCCTCTCTCACTTCCCCCTTGAGTAAATCGCGGCCCAAAAAAATCTAAGAATAGTTCAAAACTTAATTTTTTAAATAAAAAATTATCTCATCTAAAATATTCTCTCCTGATGAACATTTTGCCTGATGTTTTTCGTGCCTTAAACGTAATTCGGTTTATATGTTGGATTATATAACTTATATAAATGCAAATTTGTTTCAGTCGAGGATTCGTCATGAGTGCGGAGAGGCAAATGGGAGGTGAATCTCCTCGAGAACACCAGAAATGGGATGATGTTGTTCTTCCCAGTTAGTTATCAGTTAATTGCTTCATACCTCATAATTTTCCCAATTTCTTTGATTCACGTATTAGGCTGTCCCGAAAGTTTTCTAAGTTTTCTAGAACTATTTTGAATTGAAAAAAACATCGAAGAATCGAGTGGTGCCTGGAAGGTTTCAGAATTTTCTAGATCCTTCTCTGAGGATTGTATAAATATCCCGCGAAAGGCATCCAGTAATGGAAGATTTAACTCGACCACGCCTCTGCAGCCGAAGTAGCCCGGAATATCAGAGGATGTATTCGGCGAAGAAACCGTGAAAGAGTGAACGGCATGTCGCTGGTTCACTCGCTTTGAGCAAGGAAAAATGGATCTCCAAGATGAAGACAGGGAAGGCCGTCCACCTGCATTGGAAGATGATGCTTTACGAGCCGCTGTGCAAGAGGAACCAGAACCGACCACGCGCAGTTTGGAGAAGAAGCTGGTCTATGGCCAAGCAACAATCGAACGCCACCTCCAGCAACTCGGCTACCGTAAGGTACTGTCGAGATGGATTTCACATGTTTTGACCGACGCCCAGAAGAGAAATCTTCTGACCATCTGCCAATCGCTACTCTCTCGGCCGAATAGGAACGACCTTTTGCAAGATATAGTGACTGGGGACGAACCATGTGTCCTCTACCACAACGATACTCATCATGCCGTCTGGCTCCCCCTTGTCGAAAATCCGCTAATCCAACCAGGCGTTAAATAGTGACCGGATCGGTCCCGTCGGCGGATACATGTATACACACTATTGACAAAAAAAAAACTCCCTCTCTTTTCTTACCCTTTTCCTTCTTCCTCTCTTCTTTTTTCCTCCAAACTTTGAGCGGCGGATACATGTAAACCCAAATTGGGCGGCTCCATTTAACCCCTGAATCCAACCCAATCCCGACTTCCATCAGAGGAAGATTCTCCTATGCTGCTTTTCGAATGTGCAAGGCATGATCTACTACGACCCTATCCAGCAAGGCAACACTGTTTCAGCTTCCGTATACATGATTCAACTGGGTGCCCTTGCCCAAGCAGTTCGAGAGAAGCGCAGGAGAAAGGCAAAAGTCATCCTCCTGCACGACAACGCCAGACCACATGTGGCCAAGTTCACCCAGAAGAAGCCAGAGGAGCTGGCATGAGAAACCCTTCCCCACCCACCCTACTCTCCTGACCTCGCACCCTCCGACTATCATCTCTTCCGCCCTCTGAAGGCTGCCCTTAAAGACAAAAAGTTCGCGAACTTCGAAGAACTTAAAAGGGCATTGGACGACTTCTTTGATTCGCGCCCATTGGAATTCTGGAGGAAAGGAATCGAAACCCTTCCTATTCGATGGATGAATGTTGTGACTAATAATGGTGATTTTATTGTTGACTGAGCTTATTAATGAATAAAAAAAAACATTCAGAAAACATAGGTCACCTAAATTTATCAGAAAAATTTTCGCGGGCGGGGTTTTGTGTACCAATTCGATCCTAGCAGAGTTTTATTGTAATTGATTTCTCAATTGAGCGTTTGACCTTAACTTCTTCAACTTAAATAAAATGATAAATGGACTGCTACATACTTCATCAAACACCATAATAAAACATAAGGAAATAAATCTGCATCTGATAAAAGCTTATGAACGTGAGAAACAAAATTTCCTTCGTGGGCGGGGGGCCGGGAGGTTTTTCGTACCCCTTGGTAACCTATGTCAGAAAAAAACACTGAAAATTTTACAAAACTTTCGGGACAGCCTAATAACTTCGTTCATTTTTGAAGCTTTTATGTCTTTCGGAAGAATTGGAAATAGAAATTTGTGAACACATATTCATTAAAGTTTAGAAAAAAAACACCATTGCAGAAGGAGAGAATAACTACGTCACTGTCGGAGAAAAGCAAACGGGAAATGTTAGTACATGTTTTTTTCTCATTTTTTTCCATTTTGATTTTGTTTTCTAATTTTAAAAAAGAAATGGCAGATGCTTTCAGGTTTTTTCTGACCTAATGGGGCATCTGCAGATACGGGGCTTCATGAAAGTTCCTAAATCTCAAAAAAAAGTTATCAAATAAGGTAGTTCTGCTAAACGTAACTTTTCTCACGATGAAAAATTTGAAGTTGCGCTCAATCTCGCGCACTAATTGCAGCGTTGTTGAGAATTACGATAAACGACCGTTATTTAAGTGGGGAATTCTAGAATAAGGATTGCTGGCACTTTTGTACTTGATGGACCCCCTACCAAAGATTCTATGGGTCATTCGTCTGCCTCTTCAAGACAGTGCACGGCCAGGGGTTAAATAGTGACCGGTTCGGTCCCGTCGGCGGATACATGTACACACACTATTGACAAAAACTCCCTCTGTTTTCTTACTCTTTTCCTTCATCCCCTCTTCCTCTTTCATCCAAACTTTGAGCGGCAGATACGTGTAAACCCAAATTGGGCGGCTCCATTTAATCCCTGCGCATGGCTACTCGCGCTCCTCTGCGTCTCTTTGCGCTGTGCCTCCTCCTACTCTTGTTGTCTGCGCACTGTTCTCTCTATGTGCTGTCTCATCGGAGAACGTATTGCGCATGAGCCATTGAACCCATCTGACCCATTGAACCTCTGGTAGGGGGGTCCATAAAGTACAAAAGTGCCTGATTTCTCTTACATGCCCTTTGGCTTAAGCTCACTGTTTATTATTCCAGAGCCTCCCACCCGTTGAGCGGTCTTTCTATGTCTCTACAATCACAAGTGACCTCTAATCAAATATGATACGGGGCACACTGATCAGCTTTTTTACGGATTTTTTCCGCTGAGGAGCAGAACAATTTCATCAGGAACAAAAATTGTCCTGATGAATCTTTCATCAGGAACAAAAATTGTCCTGATGAATCTTTCATCAGGAACAAAAATTGTCCTGATGAATCTTTCATCAGGAACAAAAATTGTCCTGATGAATCTTTCATCAGGAACAAAAATTGTCCTGATGAAAGTTCTTTCTGCGGTAAATAATTCAGTATTTTCAGCTTCAAAATGTTCAGTTATAGAACGTAGAGTGAAGTGAAAAACATTTTGCAGATGAGATTTTTGTCTAGGTAAAAAAGAACCGATTTCTTTTCAGGTTGTTGCTTTTCCGATCGACACTTCTAGAATGGCGAACGTTTACAAGCACGACATTGAGTTCGTCTTCAAAACAAAAAGGAAGACTTCGGCAATGCACATGTTGGGTGGAATGCGGAACGAGTAAGTTGGGTGCTGTACACCAGAGAGTGAAATCAACAAAAGAAAGGATTAGACAGAGTCAAGAACAGTTTGTTTCTAAAACCCGCTGTGCGTGTGAAATCTATGCGCTATCAGGGGTTGAATAGTCATGTCAAACCTTCTGTCTGCAGGCCTTTGTTTTTTTCCAAATCATAAGTTTTTCCAAACCAAATCACCTTTATGTGAAACAAAAAATTTTTTTCGCTTTTGGCGGGCGTATGAACCTTTTTCTTGCACACTTAAAAACCCCTGTCCGCTCTCCAAAAAAGCTAGAGCTACAATTGCTCCGATCGTCTGCACTGTTTCTTCCACATCATACGCTCTCGCGTTCCTTCAAGATTAGTCAACTTGATAAACATGTTCCTTATGCGGGTTGGAAAAAACGGCCTGGGCAAAAATCAGTCGATTCGATGAAGGTTCAGAATGAATCGGGCTGTTTCCAGGGGTTAAATGGAACCGCCCAATTTGGGTTTACATGTATCCGCCGTTCAAAGTTTGAAGGAAAAAAGAAGAGGGGATAAAGGGAAAAGGTAAGAAAAGAGAGGGAGTTTTTTGTCAATAGTGTGTGTACATATATCCGCCGACGGGACCGATCCGGTCACTATGGCGAAAATCATAGAACGACTTCTATTGGAAGAACTCAAGCAGTACGTAAGAGTAGCTGAGCACCAGCATGGATTCACCACAGGAAGATCCACCACCTCTGCCCTCCTCACTCTTTCAAAAGACGTATCTGCAGGTTTTAACGCGAAGAGACCAGCTAAACGTACAGTGATGTTGGCAATCGACATGTCAAAGGCCTTCGACAGCATAGACATAGCGGTACTCATAGATCTCGTCCTACAAACCGACGCCCCAAACTTCGCAAAGAAATGGCTAGCATCGTACCTCAGAGGACGAACGAGCCGTACATCCTTTCGCGACGTCCTCTCAAGCTCATCCCTGATCAGAAGCGGAGTCCCTCAAGGCAGCGCACTCTCACCGCTTCTTCTCAATTTATATCTAAGCGATCTTCCGAACAACGATCCAAACATCAAAATCGTCTCTTATGCTGATGATATAACGCTATGGGCGTCAGATCCGAGCATTTCCACTGCCTCGCTACACATACGATCCGGTCTCCCACACATCGAAAAGTTCATCCACGATCGTGGACTATCTATTTCTCTTGCCAAAAGCCAGCTTCTACTCTTCACACCTTACAGCAAAGAGTACAAGACTATCCTAGATGTCTCGATCGGAGGTCAGAGCGTACCCACCGTGAATACCGCCATTTGTCATCATGCGAAAGACATAGCAGGCCGAATGTCGCAACGTAACAATGTACTGAAGGCGCTAGCCGGCAGTACATGGGGCAACCAAAAGGAGACACTCCGTCTCACGTACAAAGCCATTTGCCAATCCATATACAGCTCCAGCCTGGGCCAGCTTTCTCTCCTCCTCGGCACATACCAAAATTCAAAGAGGACAGAACAATGGCCTGCGTATCGTAACAGGAAACCATCAAATGGCCAGCGTCGACCACATACATGCTGAAGCTAAAGTTATGAGATCGAAATCGCACCTTCACATGCTATCAGTCCAATACTTGGCAAGGACCTTGAGCCAAACTCACTTCCATCACGGATTATTTCTCCAAGGACCCCCAACACGCAACATGAAAGCTGATCTTTACATCGCATGCAGAAGAACTGTTGAAAGAGCCCTGTCGGAAACAGCAGAGAAGAACAACGGGAAAAGCGTCGCCAACCGAGTCTACACAAACATGGTCTCAGAATTAAAGGAAACCATCCAAGGTCCAGTCATACTGGGCGGCCGACCACCACCGGACATAAATGAAGAAGAAGTGGACCTCTCCAGAAACGCCCGCTGCACGCTGAGCCAACTCCGCTCAGGCTACAGCAAGTACACCAACCACTACTTACACCGGATCGATGACTCGATACCTGACTACTGCCCAGACTGTCTCAATGGTGACTCAAAAGATTGGATATGAAACTCCAAAATATTGGCAAAGGAGAAAATCTCATCTCTTCAGTGGTGTGACGCTTCAATGGACCTCACGACGTGGCCCATCTCTTCAAATGCGCTAGACGTCCAACAAGACTCACGTTGGAAGATCTCTGGATGAAACCAAAAGAAGTAGCCTCATTTCTGAGACTATTGTGAAGAAAAGAAGAAGAGATGTATTTTTTAAAAAAATATAAAAAAAGAGAGGAGAGAGAGAGGGAGAGAGCGGCCCTCCATAGCCAACTCTCTTCGACGCGAGACGTTTGCCGGCAACAACAACAACATCCGGTCACTATTTAACCCCTGGCTGTTTCTTACTAACCGCCAGAAAAGGGTGTAGATCTTCGGAGAAATACTGAGTGCATGCAATGAAAAATAGATAACGCATAGGCTTCTACGGAAGCGGCGCCTCAGTCGCGGAGCCACTCCGGACAACAACACCGACCGGGTCAACAGCATCCAACCCCTGACATCTCGCTGGCCTCCCCATCCATCGCGCCACGCTGCGACAGGAGCGTGTGAACATACGGGTCCTTAGATCACCTACCCAAACACAGTAGTAGGAGTTTCGTTCACCAAAGCCGACTTGTCTATTTTGCCAAGGAGGTTTCGTCCACCTATGCCTCCCTACGTCGTCCTCTCCAGAACGTTCATCAAATGGCCAGTGTTCTTTTCAAGGCCATTGCCCGTGGAGAACGCATCGCCATCCCATCGGGTCGATTTGAGGAGGTCATCCTCGGCATCTCGGCCCCCATCAAGGAACTCATGAGGATCCGCGACACTACCAGAGCAACCAACCCAGCCGATACCACAATTACCGCCCTCAACCAGGAGATCACCTCTGCCCTTATCGAGGTTCGCAAAGCCAAATGAGAGGAATTCGTCTCTAACTTGGACCATCGCTCTGATCCCAGAAGGACATGGAATACCATTAAAGCCCTCAATGGTCCACCTCAGAAGGATCGTCTGATTTCTTTTGGCACCTCCCAACCGGTCGGAGGAAAGCAGGCTGCTGACGCTTTCTGCAAATTCTACGCACTTTACCAATCCTCCGCGGACAAGGAACAGAGAACGACTAAGAAGAAGATAAAATCCTTGCCGCTAGATCAGGACACGACCTTCTCCCCTGCAGACCTCGATACTGCCATTAAGTGCATGAAGAATTCGAATGCCCAGGGCCCGGATGGCATACGTTCAACGCACCTCAAACACCTGGATGCCTACGGGAAGGATTACCTCCTTCTCTTGAACTCATCTTATTCAACTGCCACCATCCCTGCCCTATTGAAATTGGCTAAGATTATCCCCCTCCTCAAGTCTCCTACCGTCCCGTTTCGCTCCTATCACCGGCAGCCAAGTTGCTGGAGAGGCTCCTACACCCCGAACTCTAATAGGGCCTCCTTTTCGGTGACACCCAACACGGGTTCAGGTCCGGCCACAGCACGGTCACCGCGCTAGTCCAAATCATGAAGGCAGAATTCAATAAAAAGAATCCCCCCGATGGCACAGTAAAGACGGCTATCGACATGAACGCAGCCTTTGACAGAGTCCACACCACGACTCTGCTACGCATGATCGCCGACTCCCACTTATCGAACAACGCCATTCGTTGGATTTCTGCGTTTCTGGAAAAGAGACAAATTCGTGTCTACCATCAAAACGCCCTTTCCAGTACCAGGACCCTCACGGCCGGAGTTCCTCAAGGAGCAATCCTTTCCCCCTTCTCTTCGCCCACTACTTCAGCGACCTCCCCGCCCCTACCCAAGGTCCTTGCGGGAACCACGTTTGGCCAGAGCAATGAGGCCCTCCTCCTTTACTACACTTGTACAAGGCCAAGGCCCGCTCCATCATCTTGTACGCCGCTCCAGTATGGACTCCCACGGCTTCGAATTCCAGCCTGGGTAAGCTACAGACAGTCCAGAACACGGCCATCCGTATTGCCACGGGCGCGATGCGCTCTTCCTCCATCCACCACCTACACACCGAAGCGGAACTACTCCCTGTGGAAGGCCATCCGATGCTGCTATACAACTAGTCCTTTATTCTCTTGTCGCTGTGACCATACACTTTTAAGAAGCATAGATTTGTGGATTAGCCCTTCGTCTGTTGTTAAGTTCTTATACCAGTGATACCTTTCTCTCTCTCAAAAAAATAATATAAAAACGAAAGAAAAGGGGGGGGAGAACGAAAGAATTATAACCCCGAGAGAGAACGAGAAATAAATGTAATTAGATGAATGATGTAAGTAAGGATATTGTTTTCTGAGCCATAACTAAGAAGACCTCGTCTACCCAACCGGAGACCTTCAACGGGCAAATTACAACAACAAAAACAACAGGCTGCTATCACGCAATTCATCTCACCCCAACCTCACGATCCTTTCTCAACCCGAGGAAAGAAGCAAGATTTGTCCAGGTCTTCCTCTCCTCGCTGACGTCACCCAACAAACTTCATTGAAATCACACCCGCCCTTCCAGAAGAGTTCCCTGCTGACTTCGATCTATACAGCTCATGTCACACGTGCCATCAGCAGTGTTTCCGGGGGGGGGAACAAGATCATTAACGACCGTCCACCGAGGATCTCGAAGGACGAAGTTTCCCTACCCCGATCCTCTCGCCGCACCCTATGCCAGCTCAGATCAGGGCACTCATCTTCTGATATCCTTTCGGAACCGCCTGGACCCCACTACCGAAGACATGTGTCCAGACTGCGGAACGCCTGGACACGACACATGTCATCGGTTCGACCAACATCCCTCGATGTTTCCGCCCTCTGGCACAAACCCATCGAGTCCGCGGAGTTCCTGGTTCTCCCGAACCGGCCTCAACCGGAGCCACCGCCAATGGTCGATGCCTAGCGTGACAACAACAACAGAGAACGCATATGAACCGAGCATTTGTATAAATTGGGGAGCGCATAGATTCAAATCGCCGAGGGAGATAGAGAAACACCTTGCAATGAATTAGCAGCAACTGTCAGAATCACAATACCAGCTGATTTTGACTTTATACCTCAACGGTCAATAACGTTTTATAACTCTCAATTATGCATTCCATATGTTACCCTCACTTGTCGTAATTATGGAAAAGAAAAGACGCGAAAAATTATGTGAAGCCTTGATTTCTAATATTGCCTTACTCTCCCTAACAAGTCCATCAAATATCGCTCGCTTCTTGATCTTACCTCAAATAAGCGGTTATATTCGTATGTTTTTTCTTCGAAAAATTGAGAAAAAATTTGGCTGCACCTAATTCAGTTCAACCATGTGCAAATGTTCGATCAAAAAATTACCTATTTAAGGGTGAAAGTGAGACTGCGAAGAAGTGCGTTAGATTGGCTGGTAAAGCAATTTTTCAACAAGCACGCGGATGTCTTCAAAATTACTCCATCTGAAGACCCGGCTAGTTTTCGGAAAATTTCGACACTTAGAAAATTGGAACAGGAAATAGCAATAACCATCCAGAATTCGTTGGGATACCTATGGCATGAATCGAAGGGCTATTCCGAGTTCGTGTAAAACCACCACACAGGATAAACAGTGTCATTGTTATTTTATCATTATTACTAATATAAAATTTTTATTATACATGAATACAACTCATATAACAAATTGCGAATAATCTTTCAGATGAGAAACATGTATGCATATGACTACTCGCGTTCTCTTTTCATGTTGGAAGAGTACCCCGAATTGGAAGGAGAAATTGATCCGGTTAGGAAATTCCTTCGCTTTGCCGGTTTCGGTGCAGATAGGATCACGTGCTTGAGACCAGAATTGTTTTTTCCTGTTTCCGAGTTGGTCAGTCGTCCACATAATTCGGGGATATGCTTAACCAAAAACTCACCAGAGTCAAGATGAGGTTTTTGATGAGCTATTTGGGCTCTTTTGAAAACAGAGACTCGTCGAAGGTTGGAACTGATGTTCGCAAGCAAACCGCAGAAATCTAACATTTCATTCCTGATCGAAACACTGTCCCTACCGGGCAGTTATTATATGGGGCGTCCGAATGAGATGCAGACACCCAAGAATGTGGGAAACGCCCGGTGACGAGAATTAAGTTGCACTTGGAAAGAGAGTCCGTTCTTGACACGAAAACATGATTCCGCTGAAGTTTAAAAGAAAGGTCCGTTATTAAACGATATAAATAGATGTTACCTCATGTTGGATAAAATCTCTATGGAAAAAAACCCACTATGATATCAGGTGAACATAGGTTACCAAGGGGTATGAAAAACCTCCCGGCCCCCCGCCCACGAAGGAAATTTTGTTTCTCACGTTCATAAGCTTTTATCAGATGCAGATTTATTTCCTTATGTTTTATAGTGGTGTTTTTGGTGTTTGATGAAGTATGTAGCAGTCCATTTATCATTTTATTTAAGTTGAAGAAGTTAAGGTCAAACACTCAATTGAGAAATCAATTACAATAAAACTCTGCTAGGATCGAATTGGTACACAAAACCCCGCCCGCGAAAATTTTTCTGATAAATTTAGGTGACCTATGCAGGTGAATAAACTAAAAACTGAATCGAACGAGAGAGAAAAGGTAATTTTCTACAGAAAGATTTGGACAATTGCGTGAAGGATCTGACAGGACCAAGTGTGGAATCTTTCTGCTATCGCATGGTGTACACCAACCAGATCTGGGACTCTTCTTGGGAGCAGAAGAGGAGATACGAACGAGAAGTAGTGCAGTTCCTGGAAGTTCTCACCTCTATGAAGCTCTCGCCGTCAGTCTTGAGTTCTCTCCTGTAGGGGAGAAGTAGAAAAGTAGACCTACTGTAGGAGAGACTCCACCGCTCTCCGAGCGGGCGGGTATGTAATGATGAAAGGAAGAGTGATTGACCCTTTTTGGATATTGGTTTGACTTCACCAGGAAAGATGAACGCCTTGCTATCCATATACAGTATGATTTGATCATTGGAGCCCTTAGGTGAAATATATCATCGTTGTTGTCTTGTCCAACGCGTAAATCTTCCTTCGCGAGACACTGGAGGAAGTCGTTGAAGCTCTCGACCCTTGAAGCTCATGAAATATCTCCCTTGAAACTCATGAAATATATCATTCGCTTGGGAAAGAAGATGATTCGGTTAGATTATAACGTGAGACTAAGACCTTGATTCTGAATTGATCAGCTTGTTTTTGAGTTAGTTTTAGTTGTCGATTGTTCATAGCTCACCAACCCTTGTCAATAAAATTGAAAATTGCGTGGGGGGGGGTAAAATAATGAGTAGCAAGCGAGGGGTTGAGGGCAGTAAAATAAGAGAGTCATTATTCTCAGCCTCCCGCTCGGACGAACGGTAACTTTTGAATTTTCTGCCAAGTGCTGTTAAGCTATGCGATTGTTTAAGTTTAGAAAACATGGATAGAAAAGAGGCATCGTGGAGTGGTTCGTAGCTCTCCGAGAAACATTTTTTTGTTGATGATTTTTCTCTGTTTACCAGAAGGCCATGTTTTTTTTTTCCAGAGATAACCATATAATGTACGGCAGTAAAATCTACTTGGACAATCCGAACTCACCAGTCGAGCCATTGGCTGACAAGGTTGGTCGTTCACACTCATTGAAAAAGTCTTTATAGGCAGGGGTTTTTTAGTGTGCAAGAAAAGGATACAGACGCCTGCCAAAAGCGGAAAATTGTTACATAAGGGATAGATAGATTATCCCTTATGTATCCCCCTTATCCCTTATGTATCCCCCTTATCCCTTATGTATCCCCCTTATCCCTTATGTATCCCCCTTATCCCTTATGTATCCCCCTTATCCCTTATGTATCCCCCTTATCCCTTATGATGGAAAAAACTGAGGACCGCGACATTTTTGTGTTTTGTATTACATGAGGGTCCTCCTAATGATTTGGAAAAACAGAGGCCCGCCGACAGAAGGAATGACATGACTATTTAACCCCTTTATAGGTCACGATCAGAATATTGAAATGAAAAAAAACCGTTATTTGAGTGATGGAATCTAGAAAAAATACTATTTTTCCCTTCTCCGTTCTTCCCGTTAAGCTCGCTGGTCATTATTCGAGACTCCCCTGCTTGAAGAGCGGACGTTCCTTTCTAATTTTCAACACTTATTCTAGACTTGTCGTGAACTATATAAGTTTCTATCTCTCTTTTCATATGATTTTTTAAAATGTTTTTTTACAGTCAAACCCTTCGTCTTGTTGCCATGTTCATGAATGGCTCTAGAATTGTCTACAGGAGTTTGAAGATGAAAATATGTGATATGTTCATTAATCATTGGTTATTCTCATAAGCAAATTGAGAAAACAGGACTATTATCTCAGCGCGATAGGTCCAATATAAAGATGAATAATATGGAAGTAGATATCAGAGAGATTGAGCAATATTGAAGTCTAAAGCCGTCAAAAATCGCTTGCTTCTCATTAGACGAGCATAGGTGAACTGCCAACTGGCAAAAAGGGCGAGTGACTACCGACCCTCTCCCTCACTCAAAATGAATGTATCACTGTTTTCAGAGCTAGAGTTAAAAACGTCTTCATTCCTCTATGTAAATAGAACGTTAAACTTTTAGCCTACTTAAGCGATCGACCTATTGAAAAATCAAGACATATTTCCCTTATGTATTCAACTCTCTCCCCTCCGCGTGTCAAGTGCCGTTTTTTCACAGTGCAGTTGACCTACGAAATGGTTTGGGGAGTAATCTGGATTCATAGTGTACGATACTCATTAGGAGCCGAGCTTCGAGCTGTTTATAACATAATATATATAAAATGAAAGAATCAGATAGAAATTAGACGTTTCAAGCGTGAAATGAATCAACATGAAAGGGTTTATGACAAGGAATTCTCGGTTGAAGATCGCGATGCGAGGAATGGACAAGTCAGTCAGGCGACTCGGGTCACATATCGTAATTCAGATCGATGGTTAGTCGATGATCTACTTAAACTGTTTATTGCCAAGGCTAACATCAGGCTGTTCCTTACCGTCCGCCAAAAAGGGAGTAGATGAAGAAGACTGATAATGAAGTAATGGCAGAGTTATGAGAGAGACCGAACGTGTGCGATGGAGAACATAGAACGCATACAAACAGAGCATTCGTATCGCTGAGCTTTGTTGGGATGCGCATAGATTCGACTTAGAGAAACGGGTTAGAGAAACGCCCTGGTAGCATAACCATGTAAGATATCTCACAGCAACCGATATCCGGGATTGGCATCGAATGAAAACCGTTGAAAAAATGTTTTAGTGAGATAAGTTAGAGAAAAGATTGCAGTAATTTTCTTGAAAGTTCGAAAGGAGCAGTTTTCGCTCGCCTGATTTCAATCAGTTCTTCACAAGGGGATTGATGATTTGTCTGCAGTGGACACAGAATCTCATAGAAAGCTACGATTGTAGCCTGAATAGGAAGGCAAAATGAAGTAGTTTTATCAAGAAATATGACGAAGATTGACGTGCGGCTGGCTTGAAAATAGATGAACGTACGGGCAGAAGTTCAAAACAAAGACTTGGATAAAGAAATGGAAGTTTAGTTTATTCTCAGAAATGTTATTTCTTCAGCGTTTTTGAACCATTCAGCGTTTCCAGGCAAGATCTCACCCTTCTTCCCTTCTGTTTCGCTACTGGAATACATAGGCAACAATGGGAAGTTGGGCTGTCTCGAGACGAATCGTGGAGGAAGAGCTCTGCGTGACGCTTGCAAGGAGCTTGTAGGTTAGTGGAGTGGGTGAGCAGGGTGGAGATTAGTACGGAGACGGAGGTGGTTTTTTGAAATTCAACCAGGTCAGAAACGTCACGAAATAGTCAAGTAATTAAGAAGATTAGGATTTATGATGAGTCGAACGATGTTGGTTAAGAGATACAAAGTCTAGCAGATGGTTCTTCTCAGCTGAAACATTGTCCGTATCGAAAACAACGAACTTTTTGTCTCCCTTCCAGGGGTTAAATAGTGACCGGATCGGTCCCTTCCAGGGGTTAAATAGTGACCGGATCGGTCCCTTCCAGGGGTTAAATAGTGACCGGATCGGTCCCGTCGGCGGATACATGTACACACTATTGACAAAAAACTCCCTCTGTTTTCTTACTCTTTTCCTTCATCCCCTTTTCTTTTTTTCCTCCAAACTTTGAGCGGCAGATACATGTAAACCCAAATTGGGCGGCACCATTTAACCCCTGCTCCCTTCCCTCCTCTCCCTCTCGAATGCTTCTGAAGTACTCACCGTCATACTTTTGCAGGAATTTGTCTGCAAACGACCCACTTGCCCGGCCTACAGAGAAGATTCCCCTTCTGTGGATTTGCTTCTAAAAATGCGATCGAGTATGTGAACAAAAACATTTAAATGAGCAATTTGACTTGTTTAAAGTCATGCGAGGATGGTTTTTAGCAAGAAGAGGCTAGGTGCATTTTACGAGTGCAGCGGTTAAATAGTAACCATACAAGCTATTCTGAAGCCAGAAGTGGGAGACTAACTGAGCTGGCTAGTTCGGCGCATACATGTTCGCGCCGGGATTGATCTACATTCTCTTCTCCCGTTTTATTTAACTATTCCTTACTCCCCTTTTTTCTCTCTCGCTTAAAAAAAGCATCCTTTTCACTCTATACACCACCGGGTGCTTATCGCCCTCTAATTTACAGTATCTTTTCTGGGTACAGTAACTTCTTCACGAGCATGTATCATTCAAATTCCTCACCTCAGTCTAATGGTATGAAAATGACTCTGTTTCAGTCAAACTTTCAAGATGAAAGACGGCGAAGAGTTCTCGGTCAAAAACTACTATGAGAAGCAGTACAATGTCAGTCTAGCTGGGAAAAAGGCCATAACAGAAGCACACCGTGCGCACTGTACACCGTACAAATGCACGCTGCACACTGTATAATTACAAATGCACGCTGAGGCGCGGGAAAGATAGAAAGAGTGTTTGAGTTAAGAATTTTCCCGCGCCTCAGCGTGCATTTGTAATTATACAGTGTGCAGTGTGCATTTGTACGGTGTACAGTGTGCACGGTGTGCTTCTGTAATAGCCGGGAAAAAGCTAGTTTTAAAGAAGAATATCGTTGAGTTCAAATGGGAAAACCAAAAACCGCCCTGCAGAGTTACATATAATGCAGAAATACTCTGAAAAAGGTCAAGACATGGGTAAATTTATGGAAAGAGTGGAATACTCGATGGGTTTTCCATTCTTTCCATGAAGAGGGTTGAAATATAACCAGCACAGGGTTCCTGAGCATGTCGAAAAATTCAAAGACAGTCTTTCATTGGATTGGGACCGTGGAGTAATCAGAAATGATCGGGTTTTCCGAGTCTGGAACCTTTTTGTATTGTCAAATCTCTCAGTCTCATTTCTGTCCTTCAGCTCTTCCTCGTTTCTAAGCCCTCCACTCGAAAATGTAGTGAAAAGAAGGTCAGCGACCATATGAAACCAGCACTGTTGAGAATTCTGTAAAACGACCTTTCAAGAGCGGGTAAGTCTAGAAGAATGAGAAGCTCTCTTTTTTCGGCCCTTGGCCTCAAGCTCGCTTCTGGTTATTGCGGATTCTTCCGATCGCAGAGAAGTAGTTTTTTTATCAACAGTTCCAACTTGCATGTGACCTCTGTTCTATCAGATTACTTTTTAGATGGTGCTGAAAGAGCCACATTTGGCGGTAGTCAGACAGCGCCGCGCGAACGACTGGAACTACTACCCCGTGGAAGTGCTGCAGATCTGTCCCGGACAGCGCGTCTCCAACGCCAAGAGCACCCCGGAAATGATCGAGCAGCTCATCAAGGTATTTTTTGGCTGTAGGCGTTTCATCATGCTCTGAAAAGGATACAGGAGCTCGCCGAAATGAAGATACGTGAAAACAGAGACCCGCCAGGGGCAGTAATAAATTCGTTTGGTGAAAAATAATAGCTTTTTTAACGTGAGATTCCAAATTTAGAACTGGGAACAGATAAACTTGGCAAAAATTCTGCAAAGAAAAGTTACGGGAACGGAACACTGAGAAAAGAAACAACAAGTTTGTGATAAGAAAGGGGGCAATTGTTCGAAAGACTTTGTTTGCTCCTCTGGGCAAAAAAGACAAGGAAGAACTTCTAGTGTAGGGTGCAGAGATTAGATTAAGTGCGGGGATGAAAAACTGGGTTTACGGTACCTAAGAGCTCAACAGGAAATATTGTAGTTACCAGGGATGTTTGAATTAAGTTTGAGGGTGCGCTCTTGGGAAACCTAGATTCAGCTTAATACTGAGGACCGTCCGCGAACGGTAGGAACTCGATCATTAAATGATTTTAAAGTTGCCGACTTGCAGAAGGCGCAGATGAAACCAGCTCAGCTTGTCGACCACGTCACTGTCCAGTCGCACTATGCCAGAATCAGCGGAACCTTGGAGGCTGCAAATCGGCTTCTCTCTAACTTTGGCGTACGTCGATTTAGTGCTTGTTTCAAGGCGGCGACGTCGAAAGGGTTTGAGAACAAATCGGGTGTCAGAGATTTTAATGGGGGTATACATTCGAAATGAATGTCACTTCAAGTGTAGGCGGAAACAAAAGTTTTGAGACTGAGAAAAGAACGAAGGTCTTGAAAAGAAAACTTCCTCAGAATTATAAGAAAGTGTTTTTGTGTGAAGTGAATGAAAATTAATTTTTTGAACAAATTAAGAAGGTCCTAGAAAAACCAAAAAAATCAGCGCGAACTAAGAAATAACTGATAACAGGTCGCTATCTACAAAGAGATGATCCCAACCGACTATTTCTCTCTGCCGGCGCCTGATATCACGATGTGCGCCAAGAATCTCGTCAGTTTGCGTCTTTTTTTGATATTACGGATTCTGTTTCGCTCGAGTGATTCTCATCATATGCGAGTGAATTTTGTAGCAGCAGCAACAGTCGCTGCGAGACCAAGCAGGGTGGAAGATTGATAGAAGCGACAAGTACTTTCGACCGGCCAAGCAGAGTGGCCTCATCAAAGTCGTCAACATGGACAATGCGATGCAGGAGAGAGAACTACAGTGAGTTGGTCTGCGAGTGTGGTATAGTTACGTCCCCGAGTATCTCTCGGTGCCCGTTGATTCAGACCAAGCTGTTTATTACCAACCGCTAAAGAAGCGCGTAGAACAACAAGACCGTTCATGAAGGAAATACAGGCTTTGGACAAAAAGAGAGAGAATGTGATGGAAGTTGAGAACCCGCACGAACATAAAATCGTTTCATTAGCTGTCACCGAATAGCGCATAGGTTCGCGCATAGATTGTTGTTGTTGTTGTCTTGCCCATAGGTCCTGTCGAGGGGAGTCCTTTTGGGATAGGTTGGTGGTAAGGATTCTTTTGAGTCCGGAGAGATTTTCTCCGTCTACACTCGCACCGCAGTCGGCGATCCTCTTGGCGAGACCCATTCGTTAACCGGAGAAGGGCAAGAGGTTATTTTACTGGCGCCTCGACTCGCCATTGAAAAGTATAGCGGAGTATCGGCTGATGTTTTGTCCGGTGGCATGCCCAGGCCGGTCCGGCATCGCCCTCCTTTGACGAGCTATACTACCCAGTTTTGGTCCGCGGCGGGATTTCTCCCGCTACCTCCCAGCACGAATTCTTCGTAGGGAGGCGTCCCTCTATCCGCCACCTGAGGTCGCGCTCGATTCTGGACTATATGATCCGGCTCCATCTGTGACAGGCTCTCAAGGCTGTAGAGTCACGAATGGCCACTGTTGCCAGTGTTTTTCGAGTGTTGCCAGTGTGTTTCGAGTTAGGCTTAGGCTTAGATCAAACGATAGATCAAACCCACAGTGTGGGTTAGAGAAACACACTGATCCCGACTTTAGACAAAACTATGGAAAAAAATTTTCTTGAATGAGATCATCATCTAGTCTAGCTTCATACTGGTAAACCCCTATTTATATGCTATCGGCGGGTATATGTCCCAAATAAAACTGCTTTCATTGGGCCTCGGGGTCCGTTTCGGACGCTCTTGACATCGTTTGGATGGTGGAAAGGCCGGCCCCTGATGAATGAGGATTTAAGAGTGCCTCAAAGAACTCTCCTTATCAGGGTGTTTCTCTGACCCACGCTGCGGGTAAAAAAATCTATGCGCTCTTGAAAAACCTTTTTTTTTAACATTGAAATCTACGCGTCTGAAAAATTTTTTTCCGGATTTTTCGTAGGGAAAGTCCAAGTTATAGGAAAAATTAAATGTTGAACTCTGAAATTTTAAAATTTTATGCACTCGAAAAAAAGTTGTGCGGGTGCTAACAAACACTCTGCTCCTCATTGCTGATACGGAACACAGACACAGTGCGCCGCCACTGATTCTACCAGGATAGGTCTGTCCCGCATCTCAGGGAAGCCACTGATTCTACCAGGATAGGTCTGTCCCGCATCTCAGGGAAGCCACTGATTCTACCAGGATAGGTCTGTCCCGCATCTCAGGGAAGCCACTGATTCTACCAGGATAGGTCTGTCCCGCATCTCAGGGAAGCCACTGATTCTACCAGGATAGGTCTGTCCCGCATCTCAGGGAAGCCACTGATTCTACCAGGATAGGTCTGTCCCGCATCTCAGGGAAGCCACTGATTCTACCAGGATAGGTCTGTCCCGCATCTCAGGGAAGCCACTGATTCTACCAAGATAGGTCTGTCCCGCATCTCAGGAAAGCCACTGATTCTACCAGGATAGGTCTGTCCCGCATCTCAGGGAAGCCACTGATTCTACCAAGATAGGTCTGTCCCGCATCTCAGGGAAGCCACTGATTCTACCAGGATAGGTCTATCCCGCATCTCAGGGAAGCCACTGATTCTACCAGGATAGGTCTGTCCCGCATCTCAGGGAAGCCACTGATTCTACCAGGATAGGTCTGTCCCGCATCTCAGGGAAGCCACTGATTCTACCAGGATAGGTCTGTCCCGCATCTCAGGGAAGCCACTGATTCTACCAGGATAGGTCTGTCCCGCATCTCAGGGAAGCCACTGATTCTACCAAGATAGGTCTGTCCCGCATCTCAGGGAAGCCACTGATTCTACCAGGATAGTTCTGTCCCGCATCTCAGGGAAGCCACTGATTCTACCAAGATAGGTCTGTCCCGCATCTCAGGGAAGCCACTGATTCTACCAGGATAGGTCTGTACCGCATCTCAGGGAAGCCACTGATTCTACCAGGATAGGTCTGTCCCGCATCTCAGGGAAGCCACTGATTCTACCAGGATAGGTCTGTCCCGCATCTCAGGGAAGCCACTGATTCTACCAGGATAGGTCTGTCCCGCATCTCAGGGAAGCCACTGATTCTACCAAGATAGGTCTGTCCCGCATCTCAGGGAAGCCACTGATTCTACCAGGATAGGTCTGTCCCGCATCTCAGGGAAGCCACTGATTCTACCAGGATAGGTCAGTCCCGCATCTCAGGGAAGCCAATGATTCTACCAGGATAGGTCTGTCCCGCATCTCAGGGAAGCCACAGATTCTACCAAGATAGGTCTGTCCCGCATCTCAGGAAAGCCACTGATTCTACCAGGATAGGTCTGTCCCGCATCTCAGGGAAGCCACTGATTCTACCAAGATAGGTCTGTCCCGCATCTCAGGGAAGCCACTGATTCTACCAGGATAGGTCTATCCCGCATCTCAGGGAAGCCACTGATTCTACCAGGATAGGTCTGTCCCGCATCTCAGGGAAGCCACTGATTCTACCAGGATAGGTCTGTCCCGCATCTCAGGGAAGCCACTGATTCTACCAGGATAGGTCTGTCCCGCATCTCAGGGAAGCCACTGATTCTACCAGGATAGGTCTGTCCCGCATCTCAGGGAAGCCACTGATTCTACCAAGATAGGTCTGTCCCGCATCTCAGGGAAGCCACTGATTCTACCAGGATAGTTCTGTCCCGCATCTCAGGGAAGCCACTGATTCTACCAAGATAGGTCTGTCCCGCATCTCAGGGAAGCCACTGATTCTACCAGGATAGGTCTGTCCCGCATCTCAGGGAAGCCACTGATTCTACCAGGATAGGTCTGTCCCGCATCTCAGGGAAGCCACTGATTCTACCAAGATAGGTCTGTCCCGCATCTCAGGGAAGCCACTGATTCTACCAGGATAGTTCTGTCCCGCATCTCAGGGAAGCCACTGATTCTACCAAGATAGGTCTGTCCCGCATCTCAGGGAAGCCACTGATTCTACCAGGATAGGTCTGTCCCGCATCTCATGGAAGCGCCTACCGTGACATGAGGCGGTAAAAAGCGCGCAATGAATAATTTTATTATGAGTTGAACTACAGGTAAACTGGCAACTGGAAAAAATGATTTTATAGGGCGACTGACCTACCGACTATCTTCCTCACTAAAAATGAATGTATCAGAGTTTTCATAGCGGGAATTGAAGAAATTTTTTTAGCCCTTCTACATAAATAGAACCTTACATTAGCCATAACTCAGCTTCAGCCGGTTTCCTAAAGTTGAAATTTTAACCGATTGAACAATCATTTTACCTATGAGTTGAACGGAAGAATCGATTTGAACAAAAAGTTGTTTTTTTTTCAGAGATGTTTTCAGCAAATTAATTGATTGTGGAAAAAGTCATGGAATGCAGTTCGATCCAAAAAAGGTGAGTAGAATTTAGGTTCAAGTTTTTTCTCTGACAAGAAGTTGACAGCAGGGCGTTTCTCTCAACCGCACTGCGGGTAGAAAAAATCTATGCGCTCTCGAAAAAACATGGAAATCTGCGCTCGGAAATTTTTTTAATCGATTTTTACGTAGGGGAAACTTTAAATCATCGAAAAACTTGAATGTCAGACTCTGAAATTTTGAAAATCTATGCAATTGAAAAAAAAACTGTGTGGGAGGTAAGAAACACTTTGGTGGACAGGTCTAAATTGATTCCTACTAATGATTTGAGTATTTTTTAGTTTCGATTCTTGTTGGTCGCCCAACCAGATGTTTTTTTCAGATTTAGATATGCAATTTATATTTTTTTTTCTTACAAGGAAATTATCAGATGGAGGTTTTTTTCTCATCTGTAAGCTTCTCACCAGACCTCTATATTGTGTGCGAATGGAGATATGGAACGTAAAAGACCAATAATAAAGTACTTAATTATGTCTTTGAAGCAACTGTTAGGATTGATAACTCTTCAAAAGCTAAGTTACACAGTTCAAAGGCAGTGAGGCCTGGTTAAGATGACAAATGATTGAACTTTCGCACAGAAAAAAGCTAGTCCACCGGGCGGGATCAAACCCAGACTATCTCGACTCAAACCGGGAGCCCGTGTTACCATTACACCACGAGGACACATTGCTATTCCGCGCGATTTTGAATAAATGAGTTTCTTGATGTATCACTTTGCCACCTCCATAGCTCACCAAGTCGACTTTTAGCGACCAAGGGAGGAGTTCAATATAATGTTTACTATGTTCAACATTCGGTCGGAGGTCCACATTCAACATTTTTAAACTTACAAACATCAATTTTTTTTGTAGCTTAACGTCTGTTTTATTTTCCTCACCAGTGAAAAAACCAAAATTTCTGGGTAACGGTGGGCGACCGGGAGAAATTATTTTCTTTTTTTTGGTGAGCTTTGGCCGCCTCTCTTTTGGGTGAGCTTTGGCCGCCTCTCTTTTGGGTGAGCTTTGGCCGCCCACCCAAGTTTGGTGAGCTGCGGCCGCCTCTCTCCAGCTGGAAGTCTCCATGAAGAACACAACAATTCGGTTAAGGTTTCCTACACTGGAATGTTTTCGAGTGATCTCGAGCTGCTTGACCGACTCTTCAGAGAGCCTAACTTGGAGTTTCTTTTTTTCGTCACCAAAATAAAGCTGGATCCAATCCATAGTTAGTTCAAGTTTCTGCGTTAATTATCTCACCCTCTGTCAAGAGAAAAAAAAATTTATCACGACATTTCGCACCAAGACAGCTGAAACCCTTAATTTCACAATCGAAACACTTCCATGTATGTTTTCAGGGGAATTTGTGCTAAGGCTCAGGGAAATACTACGCTTACGAGGCTGTACGGCTTTGTACGAGACCTCATACAACGACCAGCCACATAGATAATAGAGCTTTGGAGAGAAAAATATCGCGAAATTCAGGTGCGAAAAGTCATAGAACCGAAGAAAAAAGTTTCTAGAAACTCGTTCTACTCTTCTCGATATTGATTGAAAGCAGTCATTCAATAGGCGGCTACGCTTGCACGCATTTGAGATTTGTTCCAAAAAGTTTTTAAATGTTGAGACACGATCAAATTACTGGAGCAGAAGCATTCAGTCGTCACTCAGCACATTTGTGTCGCGACAGCCATGCAGGTTGTCACTTACTATATCATCGACAGCCATGCAGGTTGTCACTTACTATATCATCGACAGCCATGCAGGTTGTCACTTACTATATCATCGACAGCCATGCAGGTTGTCACTTACTATATCATCAGCCATGCAGGTTGTCACTTACTATATCATCAAGGGCTCATCACTCATTATCATCAAGTTTTGAGATAGGACAGGTTTCCTAATAACTGTAAATTCTTTCTCGGTTTGTTGAAGAACATAGAGTGGTTAGGAAGTTTAATAGAGATCACAACGTATGTCTCACAGCATGAGCTGGATGTTTTTTGATCATTAATTCTTAAAAAGGAGCACACCATAGTTAAAATCTATCTTGATTTTTCAATAGGTCGATCGCCAAGGTAGGCGAAAAATTTCCACTTTAAACTTGAAGAAACCGGTTGAGGCTGAGTTGTAACTAAAGACAAGTTCTATTTATGTTGAGAAACGGAGATTTTTTAATTTCACTTTTAGCTGAGAAGATACATTCATTTCGAGTAAGGGAGAGGGTTGGTAGGTCTGTCGCCCTTTAATTTTTTTTGCCAGTTTGTGGTTTACCTATGATTAACACCTGAAATCTGAACAGTAATCGTATTGTGTTGATTTTCAAATGGATTAAATAGAAAAAGGTGGAGTTAATCTGAACCAGAAAGAAGGTAAATTCTCATGAATTAAGAGAGAGAGAAGCAACTGAGTTTGTTTCAAAGTCAAGATTCGGTGGTTTGTCTTCTAGTTTTGAATGAAAAAAGAAGGTTCAGTGGAGTCAGAGAGTTTGAAATAGAGTTTATTTAACGCATTAAGTTTTGAGGTCAGCTAACAAATAGCAGTGGTAGAGTCCGGTGAATTACGCTTCTATCCGTGTTTTTGGATTGCAGATCAAGACGAATCGAGTGATGTGCCTGAACAATGTGATGCAAAAGATGAACATGAAACTCGGCGGGGTCAACTTTGACATTGAAGTGCCCAAGCTGCTGCAGGCGACCAATCCGGATGTCTACAAGAAGTTGGGTTTATCAGATTCCGGAATATTTGTTCCAAAGATCAGTTGCTTCCATAGTTCAACAAAGGTCACTAGCGCTCTTCGGCTAATACTCGGCTCCCTACAGAGGCACATTCCCCCGGCAGACCACCAACATGGCTTCACGGCAAGACGCTCTACAACCTCGGCCCTCGCAACTCTCTCGAAGAGCATCGCAGACGGTTTTAACCAGAAACGTCCCGCTAGTCGAACGGTCCTCATGGCAATCGATACGTCCAAGGCATTCGAAAGTATCGACATCGTCAAGCTCATCGACCTCCTTGAGACAACAACCGCGCCGAACTACATAAAAAATGGCTCGCCTCTTACCTTAGAGGAAGAACAGGACGCCCAAGCTTCCGCGACTCGGTATCAAGTTCCAGACTCTTCAGAAACGGAGTCCCACAAGGCAGCGCCCTCTCGCCCACGCTTTTCAACCTTTACCTCCGCGATCTTCCCACAGACGATGCCTACACGAACGTCATCTCGTATGCTGATGACATCACGATCTGGGCGTCAGATCCCAACATCAACGTCGCCTCCGAAAATCTACGCAGGGCCATCACGAAAACTGAAACCTTCCTCAAAGAACAGTTTCCCGGCCAGCTCATGCTTTTCACCCCGTTCAGTCGCGAATTCAAGTCTACTCTGGACATATCAATCTGCGGCTCACCCGTCCCCACCGTCAACCAGGCCAAGCTACTCGGCGTCACGTACGACTCGATGTTCACATTCAGCCATCATGCCAAAGACATCGCGAGACGGATGTCGCAGCGCAATAACGTACTGAAAGCCCTTGCCGGAAGCACCTGGTGCAACCAAAAAGAAACCCTCCGCCTCACGTTCAAAGCCATCTCGCAAGCGATCTGCAACTACGCCGCACCCGCCTGGTCCACCTTCCTCTCGGACTCCGCTCACGCCAAAATCCAACGTTCTCAGAACTCCGGACTCCGCGTCGTGACAGGGAATCATCAAATGGCCGACACTGACCATATTCATCGCGAATCAAAGGTCATGCGCACCAAATCCCATCTGGATATGCTCGCCGCGCAGTACCTCGCGAGATCTTTGGACCCAGAACTTATCCACCACGGCCTCCTCGACTGCCCGGCGCCCCCTCGCGCAATGAAGAAAAACCTCGTGTTGAGCTGCAAGAAGACTGTCGAAGCCGCGAAACAGATGTCAACGGATCCGAACAATGGGAAATCAGTCACAAACACCGTACACTCGATGATGGTCTCGAACGAACTCCAATCGTTGAAGGGTGCCGTCTTCCTGGAAGGCAGACCTCCGCCCCTTATCCAGGAAGTAGAGAAGGAGTTACCCCGCAAGACTAGATGCACGCTCAGCCAGCTCCGCTCGGGATTCAGCAGATTCATCAACAACTACCTCCACCGCATTGACGAATCCATCCCCGACGTGTGTCCCGATTGCTCTTCCGGACCTCACGACGTTGCGCATCTCTTCAACTGCCCATGCCACCCGACCGCGCTGTCCCCAATCGACCTCTGGACCAAGCCGCTGGAGGTCGCAGCGTTCTTGAAGATATAAGAAAAAAAGAAGAACAAGAAACGAAGAACACAAACGTTCTTCGAAGCCGGCAACAACAACAACAGCGCTCTTCGAGCAGGCGGGTCCAGAATAATGAGGAGCGAGCAAGGGCAGAGAAGAAAATGGACAGCTTCTCCTTATTCTAGACTCGCCCGCTCAAGCACTCCTAGTTTTTTCCCCAAAACTTTCAGCCTATGTTAACTCTACTTCATAGACTGGCATATGGAATTGTGTATTTTGCGAACGCATCATAAAACCGCTGCTTGCGGATCTTAAGAAGATGTTTTGATTTGAGGGGTCAGTCGGAATGGTTCAAGAACTCCCTGCACGTCGGTCTGTTTGTCTCTCATGCGGGCCCTCAGTCTTTCGCCGACCGGGCTTCTGGTGCGAAGCAGCAGGAGCCGACCATCGTTGGGGTGCGTCTGTAGCCAGAAGGGGGAGGGGGATAGCAAGAACACATTTAGAGTAGGAATGATGGACAAAATCGTTGGAATGAGTTTGGTGACTCATTTATCGTCTTCTTTTTTTAATGTCGTTACATGTCTCTTTTTAAAGTTGATCTTCATGAAGAATTTAGGAGACTTGAAATTTAATATTCACTAAAATTCAATGTTCCTTGCGATTCTCTTACTAAATATAGAATCCTTGCGATTCTACATTTTTTACTATAAGGGTTCGTGTTGTAATGCGGGCGAGAGAATAGAATGTGAAGATACGAGTTTCAAATATTGTTTGAGAGCGGTGGTCAAAAAGTGCACGAATTCTGCTCATAGGTAAAAAATGTCTAGGTTTTTCAATAGGTCGATCGCTAAAGTAGGTTAAAAGTTCACTTTTAACTTTACAAAACCGGTTGAGGCTGAGATATGGCTAATGAAACGTTCTATTTAAGCAGAGGAATGAAGATGTTTTCTCTCAGTTCTATCTGTGAAACTCTGATACATTCATTTCGAGGGAGGGTCTGTAGATCGGTCACCCTAGAAATTTTTTTTGCCAGTTGGCATTTTACCTATGAGTCTGCTTCAGATTTCTTTCATGAGGACAAAAATGATTTAAGAGTGGAGATAAATTGATTTTGTGGTTAGAATGAGAACCGAACTCGCAACTCGAGAGCCTCCAGACCATGGGTAAACTGCCAACTGGCAAAAAAAATTTCTAGGGCGACTGACCTACCGACCCTCTCTCGAAATGAATGTATCAGAGTTTTCACAGCTAGAACTGAAAGAAAACATCTTCATTCCTCTGCATGAATAAAACGTTTCATTAGCCATAACTCAGCCTCAACCGGTTTAGTAAAGTTAAAAGTCAACATTTAACCTACTTCAGCGATCGAACTATTGAAAAATATTCTACCTATGCTTCAGACTCGTAGCCTAAAGCTTTAAAGATCGTGACCGCGTTTGGCTCAAAAGCAGGCATTAAATAAAGTATTTTTTCCGAACTTCTTTCGGCGTCCCCTCTGTTTCGACCTTTCACGGGACTCTGTTATACATTCGAGAGCGAGACCTTTAGCTGTGAGAGTTTTCTAGTGTATGAAACCGAATTCTCGTGTAATGGGCTGGTCACTGTCTCGAAGAGAACCGTAATACGCGGGCCTAAATGTGCTTTTTAGACGCACTAAAAGCGAATGCTTAATCAGTCTCGCAGCTCTCGTGTTTGTGTATGTGCTACTTGAATCGCGAAATTTCAGTCGGAAATAACGAAGCTAAGAAAAGTCAATTCAATGTGAAACTAGAATATTTTGATTTTGTGACTTGACTGATCTAATTGTGATGACTAATCTAATTGTGATGGTGTGACTAATCTCATGACTTCTCAGATGGCCTACACCATCGACCGGGCGACCAAGCTGCGCGGCAGCTACTGGATGCAGAATCCTCGTCAAGCGTACATATCGGTTGGATGCTTGAGAATCTGCCTGCGAAATAAGTTGTTCTAGATAAGACGAACAATTGCGGATTGTTTCTTTTCTGTTTGAGGATAATGAAAATTGAGCGTTTCATAATAACGCTTCTCAAAGGTTCTCAATCACGCAAGGAGCATGAGAGGACTTTTCAAATCATGTCGAAAACTGCCTGTATAGCTGGGTAAATATCTTGACTCCGCGAAAGAACCAAATCGATCTTGATGCGGAGATGCTAACTATCTTCATTTTTAACATCAAAATTTGCGAATAGAATAGACCCATGAAGTTATACCAATTATCGCTTTCATCACGTGGAAATGATAGATGAAGTCTGATGTTGTTGTAGATTGCCCGCCGTAGGTCTCCGGCTGGGTAGACGAGGTCTTCTTTGACATGGCTCAGAACAATAACCTTACTTACATCATTTATCTAATTACATTTATTTCTCTTTCTCTCTCGGGGTTTAGTTATATTTTTTTCCCTTCGTTTTTTTTGAGAGAGAGAAAGGAATCACTGGTATAAGAACTTAACAACAGACGTCGGGCTATTCCACAAATCTATACTTCATAAAAGTATGTGGTCACAGCGACACGAGAAGAAATGGCTAGTTGTATGTGGCTCTTCTAAACATTTTGGGCAAAGAGGGGATTGGGCAGCTCCTATTCTGTGTAGGTAGCTGTTAAGGGAACTTGCATAGCCACTACGTAGTTGCGATAATGTTATTTGTTGTTCCCTGGGAAGTTGATTGGTTGATTTATGGATTCTGGGAGGTTTCTTACCTAGAACTGGGTTAGGGGAGCAAGATCTAATGAAATTTCTAACAGTCTCAGTATGTATGCTTTTAAGTGCGGCTTTCTGATCACTGTCTACTAACATCATTTCTAAGTCCTTGGCATGTTTACGAATAGTTCTAGGTGGTTTGGGTTCCGTGCATCGACGATGGGAGGGGTGGTTTGGGAGGAGTCTTGCTCTTGCAACGAATTGCTTGGTAAGCATCGTGTTGTGCTCCTTTATGGGTAACATTTCGCTTTCTAGAGCTAAGTGCTCTGTGCCGGCCATTGCTAGGTTTCCTGTTGCTATCCGTATTGCTCTATTTTGGTTTGCCTGTAGTTTTTTCCAGTTCGTCTCGGCCAATTGAGGGGAGTAAATTGGTGCGGCGTAGTTGAGAACGGATCTGGTCATTGTTTTGTAGGTTGCAAGAAGGGTGTTTTTCTGTTGGCCCCATGTTCTTCCTCCGAGGGCACGTAGTATATTCAGTCTTTTGGCCGTTCTCTGTTTAAGGTATTCTGCACGTTGTCGGAAGGTGCCAAGTTGGTCTAAGACGACACCGAGTATTTTGGATGTTTTAGTTGTCGGCAAAAGGGTTCCATGGATTTCTACCTTGGGTTCTTTTTTACATTCGCCTGTATGGGTTGTGAAAAGAGTGACCGTAGTCTTTTCCTTGGATATGATCATTTTTCGTTGTTCCAATTCTTCTACGAGTTTCGGTAGGAAGTGGTTGATCTGATCTTCACAGGTTTCAATACAGGGGCTTGAGGAGAGAATTGATATGTCGTCGGCGTAGGCTGTCATCTGCGTGTTTCCTGTGGGTTGCGGGAGGTTGTTTATGTAGAGATTGAATAAGAGGGGACTGAGCACTGCTCC
>CAXKTG010000124.1:0-13161 GCA_964056735.1 Allodiplogaster pararmata
AGAACACATCCACCACGGCCTCCTCGACTGCCCGGCGCCCCCTCGCGCAATGAAGAACAACCTCGTGTTGAGCTGCAAGAAGACTGTCGAAGCCGCGAAACAGATGTCAAAGGATCCGAACAATGGGAAATCAGTCGCAAACACCGTACACTCGATGATGGTCTCGAACGAACTCCAATCGTTGAAGGGTGCCGTCATCCTGGGAGGCAGACCTCCGCCCCTTATCCAGGAAGAAGAGAAGGAGTTACCCCGCAAGACTAGATGCACGCTCAGCCAGCTCCGCTCGGGATTCAGCAGATTCATCAACAACTACCTCCACCGCATTGACGAATCCATCCCCGACGTGTGTCCCGATTGCTCTTCCGGACCTCACGACGTTGCGCATCTCTTCAACTGCCCATGCCACCCGACCGCGCTGTTTCCAATCGACCTCTGGACCAAGCCGCTGGAGGTCGCAGCGTTCTTGAAGATATAAGAAGAAAAAAAAGAACAAGAAACGAAGAACACAGACGTTCTTCGAAGCCGGCTACATCCGGCAACAACAACAACAACATTAATGTAGATGAGAAACAGTAAGGGGCCCAAACAGCTTCCCTGGGGAACCCCGGATGGAGTGGGGTAAGGTAGAGAATCACTATTATTGATTCGGACTGACTGTTCTCGTTGATGCAGGAAGTTTGAAATGAATCTTAAGAGACTTCCTGAAAGCCCAATGGACTCAACTTTTCTCATTAGGTAGGATAGAGGGACGCTATTGAATGCACTAGTGAAGTCAATGAAGACACAGCTAATGAAAACAAATTTGGAACGCTTCACAAATTTGCGTGTCATACTTGTAGGAAATATTAATAATATTAGAGAATATTAATAGTGTTTTGAATATAAAAAAGAAGATTTTAGTGTATCTGAAGCAGAGCTTGGCACGAGTTGAACTCTTTCCACTGTTTCTATGCACAGTAGGAGTTATTCAGAGAGTATCCGCTGATTGTACGGAACCAGTTCTGTATCTCATCTGAAAGGAACGCTTACCTTGCCACGAGGTGGGGTTGAAACAGAAAGATACCGTCAAATTGTAATGCATTACCATGTAATGCCTAGTTTCATCCTTGATTTTTAAAATCATTTTTTTTTTGTTGTTTTTTTTAGATTGCGGAATCCCTGAGAGGACGCTTCCACATGATAATCGCTGACCCGCCCTTCCTATCCGAAGAATGCCTTCTGAAGACCGTGCAGAGTATTAAGCTTCTCGCGAGGAAGAATGCGAAAGTCTTGCTGTGCACTGGGGCGGTCATGGAGAGTTTGGTGAGTAGAAAAGAAGAGTACGGTACACTTCGATTACCGTCAAGTCATCGGAAAACGCGGAGGAAAAGAGTAGGTATCGAGTAATCAAGAGTACGAGGGTATTAATTTAGAATTCGTTATTAGTACTATTGATTTTGAAATCAGATTTTCAAAAGTATAGAAAACTATAGTGTTTTTGTGTGTAGAAATTATCGATTAAAAATGATCGATTGACAAATTATCGATTAAAAAATAATAGATTGAAAAAAGTTATAATTTGCAGGCTGAAGTTCACTTGTCTGCTCGGAGGATTTCATTCCAACCAAAACACGCCCACAACCTGCAGAATGACTTCTCAGCTTTTGCCAATTATCACACAAAAGTTTTGTGAGGCGCGTTTCTTAGACATAATTGGAGATAAGCCTCGGAGTTTACTGGAACTTTTCATGAATTCGAAAACGTTCGCTCATTTGAGCGAGGGGCCTAGAATAATGAAAAAGTAAGCGAGAAGCAGAAGGGAGAGAGAGGTTGGTCAATATAAGAGGTAAAAAACTGTGGAGACTCGATCGCTTCTTTTTCATTATTTTGTTATCCTAAGACCACCTCCGAATAAGCGGGCGTTTTTACGCGAACACAGATGACGGTCTTCTTTGCCTTCTCATCACTTACATTCTTGTTGTTAACCCTTCTAGAAAGTGAGATTGATTTCGTTGTGATGAATCCGAAGCCAGAAATGTCTTCTCTGACCAGCGTTATTATTACTGATTTCTACATATGTGTCAAGACATTTTCGCACCGAGCACTATCGATCGATATATAACCGTGTTTCTTTCTTTTTGCTCATAAGATGTAAAGCGGTTTCGAATTCATATATTCTCTCTGCTCTTATCAATTCATTCGATCGATAAGATGGTTCCAAGCATCTAACAGGAATCGGTCATCTTAAAGCAGTGTGGTCCAAAGCAAAACATTCTTTTTTAACCTCTCAAATCCACAAATAAAGTATTCCATTTTTGCGCTGTGTTGATTTGTTGACATTGAGAAAAAATTCTGAATTAAATTTAAAGTTCTTTGTTCACCTTCGTGAGAGGCCAGCTTAGTTCCTCGCCACCTTCGTGAGAGGCCAGCTTAGTTCCTCACCACCTTCGTGAGAGGCCAGCTTAGTTCCTCGCCACCTTCGTGAGAGGCCAGCTTAGTTCCTCACCACCTTCGTGAGAGGCCAGCTTAGTTCCTCGCCACCTTCGTGAGAGGCCAGCTTAGTTCCTCACCACCTTCGTGAGAGGCCAGCTTAGTTCCTCGCCACCTTCGTGAGAGGCCAGCTTAGTTCCTCACCACCTTCGTGAGAGGCCAGCTTAGTTCCTCGCCACCTTCGTGAGAGGCCAGCTTAGTTCCTCGCCACCTTCGTGAGAGGCCAGCTTAGTTCCTCGCCACCTTCGTGAGAGGCCAGCTTAGTTCCTCGCCACCTTCGTGAGAGGCCAGCTTAGTTCCTCGCCACCTTCGTGAGAGGCCAGCTTAGTTCCTCGCCACCTTCGTGAGAGGCCAGCTTAGTTCCTCGCCACCTTCGTGAGAGGCCAGCTTAGTTCCTCGCCACCTTCGTGAGAGGCCAGCTTAGTTCCTCGCCTTTACTATTCGACCGCTGTAGAGTTCCCAGTACCACAGGCTATATGTTATTGTATTGTGTTAATTGAGAGTTCCACCTGTTTTTTTAAGTATGAAGAATAAAATGGTCTTCAAAGATGGTGATACAACAATGAATCATTTATTAATGAAAACATCAAACTGTAAGACCTCAGATGTTGAGCTGGGAACAGGAGTTTTTTTTAAAAGAAGTTTGCAATGAATTACGCAGAAATGATGGATTGCTTTCACATCTTTTTTCAACAGTACAGTTTAACCTCTACTCGCTTAGAATATCAGATTTTTCTCTCGCTCTCTGTCCCTCTCCATATCTCTCTCCTTTTTCCTCTCTCATTTCATATTCTCTTGATCTATCGCCTACCTTGTTTTTGAAACTCCATTCTATCCTGTCTTTATTGCAAAGACTGGGCGGAGTATCTTTGCCTGTCCCCACTCCCTTTCTCTTTCTTTCTTTATCTCTCTGTTTCTCTCTCTTTCCATATTTTTACTTCTCTCACTCTGTCTTCTCTCTCCTCTCCCTTACGCAAGTGCTGAGAATCGTAGATCTCTCCCAGCGGTTGGTTCCTAGCACGGCTGCTCGACCATCGCTCCTTTTAAGATTTGTTTCTCTGGCTCCTAAATCTTTTTTAGTTCGGATAAGAGTAGTTCTTCTCTGTGTCATGTCGCAGCTTCTCGGTTCGACGATCCAAGAGAAGACCCGCAGCCTCCTCGGATGGTATGATGAGGTGAGAAGATTGCATTTTCTGAAACGCTAAGTTCGTTAAGAACAAAAGCCAGTCCAATAGCATGACATCATCCGGTTTCTTCGACAAGTCACATTCTCACTCGGATATTCAACAAAATCATTAAAGGCAAAACAAAGCATGGTTTAAAGAGTGACGGCGTATTTAGAAGCCCAATATGCTGCGATTCGCGAGAAATGGTGGCACGCTTTCTTTATCGCTGACCGTGTTCTTCTACTAAAGAGAACTCTTGGCCAAATGAGAAGTATGGACCAATTGGGATGTACTTTAAGAAGCTCAAGTTGCCAGGAGTAATGGAGTGTTAGAATTCAACTTTTCACTTTGCTAAGTGATTTTCTGCTCGGCATTTTTTTTGAACGCTCCTATGTCTCACCACGAATTACCTTGAGTAGAAAAATGAACTACGGTATTACTTTTTTAATAACCTTAACTGTTGGACGTAATCCAAGAATTTTGCTGCAGGATGTTGCTCCTGTTCTTTCTTATTTTCCTCTCTTTCTAATCCCTCTCCGTTATTTTTCATTAAAATACGCTTAGGCTTAGTAATAGTTTACGCTAACAAGACCGTATTAAAAAATTAGTCATAAATCGGTGACTCCGCCTCCCGAAGGAGAAAAGTAGTGGAGTATACGTCGATCTGGACAAGTACCAAATTGTCTATATATAAATATATAAACGCTACGGTTTCGAGAAATTTTTTCATAGCGTTCAAAAAAAATGCCGAGCAGAAAATCACTTAGCAAAGTGAAAAGTTGAATTCTAACACTCCATAAGTCTTTTGGCCTTTCCTTTTTAACTACCATTCTTGCTTGCTCATTCTTCATCTTTCCATCTTTTGATTTCTCGATCATTTGCAGATCTCTGCACTTTACTCTCTCAACCACTGCCTTTTAATTATAATACCACCTCTCATAATACGCGATTCACTTCCCATTTTCAACAAGCATAGGTTGCTTGCTAAAGTTCATAGTTTTCATATCCCAATTCTTGAATAAATTTGGGTATCTCAAATCAGCCTTTCAAGAAATTACTACATATAGGATAATGACGACTTACTACATATAGGATAATGACGACTTACTACATATAGGATAATGACGACTTACTACATATAGGATAATGACGACTGAAAATAACCTTGCATACAATAGAAGGTATGCATTTGGGTAAGGGAAAACATGCTAAGAACCTCAGACTATGGACTCTGTGAACAGAGAGCTCAGGAAAATTCCTCTGGGAACGTACCATTCTCGCAGAAACTTGCAAAAATCGGTGACTGCACGCGAACCGAACCAGATACCTTTGCTCTCCGAGCGATGCTCTTCTAAAATTAGCTACCAATGCACACAATATTTTGTCCTTATTAAAGGCCAGTGTAGAAAACTGATTGGATTTTGATAAGCCGATTTCAGGTCTCCTCCCCGACAAGCTCTCTTTCGTCATTTTCTCGATCTGAGTCTCCGGTGATGACATCATCTATTCGAAGCCATCCATACATCGCCCGCCTCTCTAACTCCTCACCGGCTCCGACTCGGACTCGTCGCAACTCCGGCTGCTCCTTGTACTCTTCGCCGGAATCTTCATTGGTGAGGAACGCTTTCCTATCCATTTCCTCCTTAGGGAGATAGTCATCAAAACGTTAGCATCGAAGTTGTTCAAATTAACTTGTACAAAACTTTAAAAATGTATTTTTCGGGGCATTATGAATTGTTTAGATTTTAAGCAGAGTTAAATCAAATGTCCACTAATGAAAGTTTTTTGAAGAATGTTTTTTTTGGATTAAAACGTAGTAAACTTCATCGCATTCTGTTTGAAGGTCTTGTCATCATGTAGATAAGGCTTTGACTAAAGCGAAATCTTAGTGTTCAATCCATCATAATACGTATAATTCGTATTGTCCAATATGACTCTAAAAGGGTCCTAAAATCTAAGACAAAAGTTAAAGGAGGTTTTCGCACAGCAATGAGCATTCAGATAATCGAATTTGTTGCAGTGCTCGCCGTGCTCGCTTTCTCCGGGTCCGTCTGAGTCTGATGCCCTTTCCTCGCCATCACCATCGTCTGTCTCGTCTACTCTCTCGAGGTCTGCGCGAGACCGCGTAGTCTTCCAGAGAATCCAGAAACTCATCCCAGACATCCCGACCGACCGCAACTCCTACCAGGTTCCTGCAAATCTGTAAGACTATTTTTATGAAATATAATTTTGTTATGAGACCCGATGGCTCCCGAACCTCAAAATACACTCACTTGTTGTTATTTTACTCTCAATCTAAGAAAGGTTTCTTACAAGCGGAACGATTCCCGTGAAAAAGTTGTGATCTGATAATTAGCTCTGACCCTTTGTCATTTCACGAGAGCACTGATACACGGTAATTGGAACAAAGAGACGAGTAATGGGAAATTATAACTGTACGCTTAGAATAGAGCTGCAATGTTGGACCCACACCCCCCTGGCACGGCGAAGCACTATGCTGAACCAAGTACGCTTAGAATAGAGCTGCAATGTTGGACCCACACCCCCCTGGCACGGCGAAGCACTATGCTGAACCAAGTACGCTTAGAATAGAGCTGCAATGTTGGACCCACACCCCCCTGGCACGGCGAAGCACTATGCTGAACCAAGTACGCTTAGAATAGAGCTGCAATGTTGGACCCACACCCCCCTGGCACGGCGAAGCACTATGCTGAACCAAGTACGCTTAGAATAGAGCTGCAATGTTGGACCCACACCCCCCTGGCACGGCGAAGCACTATGCTGAACCAAGTACGCTTAGAATAGAGCTGCAATGTTGGACCCACACCCCCCTGGCACGGCGAAGCACTATGCTGAACCAAGTAAAAAGCATTGAAAAAGGTGTGGAAGTTTGGATGGAGAGAGAGAGATAGAGAGAGAGAGAGATTAAGAGAGAGAAAGAGAGAGAGAAAGCACTTTCGAGAAAAAAAGTGGCCGGCCATGCAAGAAACCAGTTTCTTACATGACAAAGCGTTGTGGGTCTCTCTTTTTGTCCCTTTATACGCACACTAAAAGAGTAAATAAAATAGAGACGAGGATACCGAATGATCAATATATAAAATTTTTAAACCAAAAATCACTTAGAAAAGCATCTGAATTTTCAAAAAAGTTTTTATACATAGAATTGATAAAAACGAGAATGACATCTCGGATGCTGAGAAAGTTAAAAAAGAGAAAAGTTTTCGTAAGTAACTGTTCAAAAATGCGAACTACATATTCTTGAAACCACCCACGATCACGGCTAACCAATAGATTATAGAGATAATTCATTCATTCATTCATTCATTCCTTGTATATTCAGTTAGATTTTTAAAAATCCAATTCTTTTTTCTCCCTCCTTTTTAACCTGTCTTTGATTTCAAAGCTCTCTAATTTTGTCTTTCGCCTCTCTCTTTCTTCACATCTATTTCTATCTCTTTTTGTCGCTGAGCTTTCAACCACGGCTAACCAATAGAACATAGAGATAATTCATTCATTCATTCATTCATTCATTCATTCATTCATTCATTCATTCATTCATTCATTCATTCATTCATTCATTTATTCCTTGTATATTCACACAGAGGAGGTTATCGCATTCGCGAAAAGACTGGCAGGTGAGAATAGAATCGGGTTGATTTCATAGACAATAAATTGCGAAATTTCACAGTAATTCTAGTTTGTAACTGAGAGAGAAAAAATCACTTAGAAAAGCATCTGATAATAGTTATAATAGTAAGATTTGAAAAAATAAAATAATAACATAATAATAAAAACAATAATAATAATAATAATAGCTACAGCTTTTTTACTTAAGAATATTTTGCAGAGTCTTCTCAACATGGTCTCCCACGTGTTGGACTTGGAAGAGAAGCTGGGGTTACCTGACGAGCGGACGGCCAATGTGCGTAACGCGCTACTGTTTAAAAATGGCAAGTCGGAATCGCGAAGCAGTGGTATCTGGAGCACCGCGGATCGGCTCAGTGATGACTCCGGCGGTCTATTCAATGTTGGTTTCAACTGTTTTTTATGCGGTTTTTAAAATACTACATATAGTCGGGGTTAAGACTCAGTATGATCAGTTGCTAGTTTGAACAATCCAATGTTTGAACAAAAAAAACAATCCTGTGTACCAATTTTTTTTGACATTTTTGTTGTTTTTCTTAATCCGAGTAACCTCTCTTTCTATATCTCTCTCTTACTCTCTCTCTCTCTCTCTCTCTCTCTCTCTCTCATCTCTCTCTCTCATTTTCCCTCTTTCATGTGTCAATCAAATGATCTTCTGGAAGAGGTTTCCAGAGAAGGTTGATGATGTCCTTCGCAGTTCTAGGACTCTCAAGCTGCACCTTGTTAAGATAGAAATCGCTGTATAAACTCGTTCATGCAATATATATGTAGATCTTTTCAATATTTGTCACTCAACGCGCGACATCGTGAGCATCGCCACGTAAATGTATAACAGCCCAAAGTAATCCTGTCGGAAAAAGCAACGTGAGGGTTTACGATGATGTGTTCACAGGGTGGCACGACCTTGTCGGGTGCAACAGTGGGTGTGAAGGAGGGGGGAGGGTTGAAGATACGGTCAGAGACACAACTGGGGGAGAGAAATGGAGACAGCTGTTGCGCGCGAAACTGAGAAGAGTGAGACAGAAGAAGAGGAAAACATAACAAGAGTATTTAAGGAGATGTAGGATAAGAAAAATCACAGCAACATGTTGAATCCAGAAGTTTGATTACACTGGGATGTTCCCGAGATAAGAGGTTTGCATTTGTATTTTTGAACGTGCAGAGAGCTAGATTTGGAAATCATGCGATCTGGAGAAATATAAGTTTCACACTCTCTCCATCTCTTTCTCTCTCTTTACCATCCTCTCTCTTTATCTCTCTATACCATCCTCTCTCTCTTTTTCTCTCTCTATACCATCCTTTCTCTCTCTTTCTCTCTCTATACCATCCTCTCTCTCTTTCTCTCTCTACCATCCTTTCTCTCTCTTTCTCTTTCTATACCATCCTCTCTCTCTCCACTCTATACCATCCTCTCTCTCTCTATTTCTCTCTCTATACCATCCTCTCTCTTTCTCTCTCTATACCATCCTCTTTCTCTCTATATACCATCCTCTCTATACATATATATACCTTCCTCTCTATCTCTCTTTCTCTCTCTATAACATCCTCTCTTTCTTACTGTCTCTATACTTTCCTCTCTAACTCTCTTTCTCTCTCTATACCATCCTCTTTCTCTCTATATACCATCCTCTCTCTCTTTTTCTCTCTATACCTTCCTCTCTCTTTCTCTCTATACCATCCCCTGTCTCTCTTCCTTTCTCTATACCATCCTCTCTCTCTTTCTCTATACCATCCTCTCTCTCTTTCTCTCTCTATACCATCCTCTCTCTCTTTTTCTCTCTATACCATTCTCTCTCTTTCTCTTTATACCATCTCTGTCCCTCTTCCTTTCTCTATACCATCCTCTCTCTCTTTTTCTCTCTATACCTTCCTCTCTCTTTCTCTCTATACCATCCTCTCTCTCTCTTTCTCTCTCTATACCATCCTCTCTCTCTTTCTCTCTCTTTCTCTCTCTATTCCATCCCCTCTCTCTTTTTCTCTCTATACCATTCTCTCTCTTTCTCTTTATACCATCCCCTGTTTCTCTTCCTTTCTCTATACCATCCTCTCTCTCTTTCTCTCTATACCATCCTCTCTCTCTCTTTCTCTCTCTATACCATCCTCTCTCTCTTTCTCTCTCTTTCTCTCTCTATTCCATCCTCTCTCTCTTTTTCTCTCTATACCATTCTCTCTCTTTCTCTTTATACCATCCCCTGTTTCTCTTCCTTTCTCTATACCATCCTCTCTCTCTTTCTCTCTCTATACCATCCTCTCTCTTTCTCTCTCTATACCATCCTCTCTCTCTTTCTCTCTCTATACCATCCTCTCTCTTTCTCTCTCTATACCATCCTCTCTCTCTTTCTCTCTCTATACCATCCTCTCTCTTTCTCTCTCTATACCATCCTCTCTCTCTTTCTCTCTCTATACCATCCTCTCTCTCTTTCTCTCTCTATACCATCCTCTCTCTTTCTCTCTCTATACCATCCTCTCTCTCTTTCTCTCTCTATACCATCCTCTCTCTCTTTCTCTCTCTATACCATCCTCTCTCTTTCTCTTTCTATACCATCCTCTCTCTCTTTCTCTCTCTATACCATCCTCTCTCTCTTTCTCTCTATACCTTCCTCTCTCTCCCTCTTTCTCGTATGTTTACTATCATTGTTTCCGTTCCAGTGACTCTTTTAAATTATATGAAATCTCGATTGGAAACAATTTCAGATTGCATTAGTGAGATGAGCTTAACTCTTCCAGAAGAAGCGTCATCGAACAGTTCTCATTCGAGAAAAGGAACTAAAAAATTTTTTAATGTAATGTCTGTTTTTTTTTTGTTGTTCTTCTCTCCCTTTGTGGGAAGTGCGTTCTAATTATTATTTGTTCTCTCGACTCATTTTAGTGTCCCACCTAATGGTGTAAATGAATAAATAAATAAATAAATAAATGCAAGTGGAAATTCCTTTGCGTCACTTATAAACTCACACAAGAACCGAATAATTGAGATGGGTTATTCATTTATTCATTCATGCATTCATTTATTAACCGCCACTCGATTCTGCGGTCTCATATAAGTTAGCTTATCTCCGAAAATTGGTTCTATGCTATATGAAACTTTTAGCCGCTCTTTTCCTTACCTCAGATGGCTTTGAATGCGTCATTCGTTTCTTTACTACTTTAGCCTTGACACACAATTTGAAAGTAGAAGGAGAAAAAAGAAAGAAAGAAAGAAAATGCGAGAGAGAGAAAGAGAGAAGAAAAAGAAGGAAGCATGAGAATAGAAAGTCTGAGAGATTTTACACAAGAGAGAACCACACCTAAGTGAATTGTGAAGAGGGTCGCTCGCGTGGGGGGGGTCAATGCGATTACGCAAGACGGAAGTTTGAGTTGGACCATAAAACTGAAGGGGCAGCTTGGGGCTAATTGTAAGAACGTCAAAAATTCGAATGAATAAGTCTTAAAATGCTTCATTCATCTCCTATCACTTTTCTGTCTTGATTGTGAATTCTGGAGTTATTCACAACGCTTTCGCTTTAAGAGCATTCATGACTAAGAGAGAAAGGCAATTGAGTCTATCATTTCTAGTTATATCGCACGAAATAGCAATGTGTCACCGGGGAGTAATGGTAACGGAGTAATGGTAACGCGCTTGCTCCCGGATTGAGAGGAAATGGTTCCTCCGGAAAGGAAAATTTCGATTCCTCCCGGCGAAAACAGCTTTTTTCGTGCGGTTCTATCATCAATTGTCGTATAGATAAGGTGTCCAGTCCCTTGATACTACGGAAAGTATCCCAAAACAATAGATAAAACAACAAAGAACAAAAAAAGTTCGATAAAAAAGAACCCAATATATGATGGTGCAGTATCTATAAAAGCCGACCGAGTTAAGGTATTAACAGCTTAACGGAAGATTGTTGTGCGCAACTTCAGACTTACTCATTATCTCAGTTAAAATGTCTTCATTATGAGCCACATCTCTATTTCTACTTTGTTAAAGATGACTCTCACCGGAACATTTTAGTGCAAGATAGCGATCGGAGGGGACTTGAACCACTCAGGTTCAAAACTGGCTGTTATCTAAATGTTATATTCAGATATACATAGGCTTAGGCTTCAATGAAACTAACAAACTTCAAAAAAATTAAAACAAAAACGTCCTTTTTTGAGAATCCTGGTAGCGCGAGCATGCCAGACGATCTTCTGACAGTGGATGTAAGCCAATTCCGGAGTCTTCTTCATTCTACGCCCGCTTTTTCGAACGGTGGTCTCTTCGCTTGAACTTCTCAGCGCGCAACATCATTACTCACTCAAACGTCCTTCAAAAGCTGCCACTCAAAACTATGTATTACACTTGCAATCACTCTAGCATTAACTAGCATACTAAGCTTCTCAGTTAATTTTCCTGTGATAGCCGTGATTTGTGATAATTTACTTTGATGCAATCAACTTTTAACTGATAAAATGTGCAGTTAATATGTACATATACTCCCAAACTTTGAACAGGTAGAAAAATACTTGGAACAAACTCGAATTTTTGAGGGATTCTGTAAACTCAGATTAACCTTTGCATCGATCAATTTTTTATAATACCTGTTTTTTTGTTTTTAATTTAAATTCGCAGTCGGGTACTAGTTATGAAATATTCTGTTTAGTGTTATGTCCAATAACTTCAAAAAATCTATTTTTCGTTTATGGATCCATGGTAATTTTTAACCATCTTAAGCTTCGATGATATTTTAAAGCCACAACTAATGTTAATGAATGAAAGGTTTTGAGTCATTTTTAACTTTCGATGTGAAATAACTAAAGACTTTGAGTCAAATGCAGGCACCTCACTAAAAATTATAGTTAATTTATTGTGTTAGGGGCTATCGCAAGTATTTATTCCAAACAGTAAGTGAGATAAACATGTCCAGATAATATTTTTCTATGAATATTTGATGGTATCTCTGAACTGATATATTTTCTAATTCACTTCGGAATTGTTCTAAACACTGCTCTGTCGGATATTTTATAAATAAAATTCATTTAGTTAACCCTAACATTCATGGTCCACTGCATGCCTAAACCACATCTAAAAAACTAGGGGTACCTTATATACATAGCGAGGTCACCTTTGCACTGACATTGTATATGACATACAAGGTGATCTTTGATGACACGGATTTCTCCGCATATTTTCCTTTAATGCGAGCGAAATTCCACTTTCAAATTTTATTATGTCATATGAAAATATTCTATAACATTCACTCGAAATGACCTCCTCTTTTGCGAATAGCAGTGATCAGACGACGGGGGTAGGCAGACACCGCGGACCGCAAACCCTCCTGGGGAATTCGGTCCCATGCTCGCTCAAGCGAAGTCTTGAGACCGGACAACGAATTGTGGGTTTTAGCGCAAGCTTCACTCTCCAGTATGGACCAGATGGAGTAGTCCATTGTATTCAAATCTGCAATATAAGCAGGCCATTCTTTGGCGGCGATGAAAGAGGAGAAGTTTTGTGATATCCACTCTTATGTCTTATTGCTGGTATGAGCAGGAGCGCCGTCCTCCTGGAACGTCCAGTTCAGTTTCCCGAAGTGCCTCTGGGCCCAAGGCTTAACATGATGTTAGAGGATCTCCGAGATGTACACTTGTTTATTTATTTTGGCCTCCTTTCTGACGAAAAAGAGGGGAGTTCGACCCGTGGAGCAGATGCCAGCGAAAACCATGATATAATAGATTCCGAATGGGAAGCACGTGACAATGTTCGGCTGGCAGAATCAGCTTCTCCAGAAGACTGAGCAAGCACCCTATCATTCTGTTTGTTGTATCTTCTCTCCACGGGGAACTTCTTCTCATCGGTAAAAAGGGTCATGAGATGCAGTCACGGTCCGAGCAAGGAGAGCAGGGTATTTATCGTGCCGTTCTTTCT
>CAXKTG010000125.1:0-17416 GCA_964056735.1 Allodiplogaster pararmata
CAGGGTGAAGTGGATGAGGACCTCTCCAGGGTTGAAGTGGATGAGGACCTCTCCAGGGTGAAGTGGATGAGGACCTCTCCAGGGTGAAGTGGATGAGGACCTCTCCAGGGTGAATTGGATGAGGACCTCTCCAGGGTGAAGTGGATGAGGACCTCTCCAGGGTGAAGTGGATGAGGACCTCTCCAGGGTGAATTGGATGAGGACCTCTCCAGGGTGAAGTGGATGAGGACCTCTCCAGGGTGAAGTGGATGAGGACCTCTCCAGGGTGAAGTGGATGAGGACCTCTCCAGGGTGAAGTGGATGAGGACCTCTCCAGGGTGAAGTGGATGAGGACCTCTCCAGGGTGAAGTGGATGAGGACCTCTCCAGGGTGAAGTGGATGAGGACCTCTCCAGGGTGAAGTGGATGAGGACCTCTCCAGGGTGAATTGGATGAGGACCTCTCCAGGGTGAAGTGGATGAGGACCTCTCCAGGGTGAAGTGGATGAGGACCTCTCCAGGGTGAAGTGGATGAGGACCTCTCCAGGGTGAAGTGGATGAGGACCTCTCCAGGGTGAAGTGGATGAGGACCTCTCCAGGGTGAAGTGGATGAGGACCTCTCCAGGGTGAATTGGATGAGGACCTCTCCAGGGTGAAGTGGATGAGGACCTCTCCAGGGTGAAGTGGATGAGGACCTCTCCAGGGTGAAGTGGATGAGGACCTCTCCAGGGTGAAGTGGATGAGGACCTCTCCAGGGTGAAGTGGATGAGGACCTCTCCAGGGTGAAGTGGATGAGGACCTCTCCAGGGTGAAGTGGATGAGGACCTCTCCAGGGTGAAGTGGATGAGGACCTCTCCAGGGTGAAGTGGATGAGGACCTCTCCAGGGTGAAGTGGATGAGGACCTCTCCAGGGTGAAGTGGATGAGGACCTCTCCAGGGTGAAGTGGATGAGGACCTCTCCAGGGTGAAGTGGATGAGGACCTCTCCAGGGTGAAGTGGATGAGGACCTCTCCAGGGTGAAGTGGATGAGGACCTCTCCAGGGTGAAGTGGATGAGGACCTCTCCAGGGTGAAGTGGATGAGGACCTCTCCAGGGTGAAGTGGATGAGGACCTCTCCAGGGTGAAGTGGATGAGGACCTCTCCAGGGTGAAGTGGATGAGGACCTCTCCAGGGTGAAGTGGATGAGGACCTCTCCAGGGTGAAGTGGATGAGGACCTCTCCAGGGTGAAGTGGATGAGGACCTCTCCAGGGTGAAGTGGATGAGGACCTCTCCAGGGTGAAGTGGATGAGGACCTCTCCAGGGTGAAGTGGATGAGGACCTCTCCAGGGTGAAGTGGATGAGGACCTCTCCAGGGTGAAGTGGATGAGGACCTCTCCAGGGTGAAGTGGATGAGGACCTCTCCAGGGTGAAGTGGATGAGGACCTCTCCAGGGTGAAGTGGATGAGGACCTCTCCAGGGTGAAGTGGATGAGGACCTCTCCAGGGTGAATTGGATGAGGACCTCTCCAGGGTGAAGTGGATGAGGACCTCTCCAGGGTGAATTGGATGAGGACCTCTCCAGGGTGAAGTGGATGAGGACCTCTCCAGGGTGAAGTGGATGAGGACCTCTCCAGGGTGAAGTGGATGAGGACCTCTCCAGGGTGAAGTGGATGAGGACCTCTCCAGGGTGAAGTGGATGAGGACCTCTCCAGGGTGAAGTGGATGAGGACCTCTCCAGGGTGAAGTGGATGAGGACCTCTCCAGGGTGAAGTGGATGAGGACCTCTCCAGGGTGAAGTGGATGAGGACCTCTCCAGGGTGAAGTGGATGAGGACCTCTCCAGGGTGAATTGGATGAGGACCTCTCCAGGGTGAAGTGGATGAGGACCTCTCCAGGGTGAAGTGGATGAGGACCTCTCCAGGGTGAAGTGGATGAGGACCTCTCCAGGGTGAAGTGGATGAGGACCTCTCCAGGGTGAATTGGATGAGGACCTCTCCAGGGTGAAGTGGATGAGGACCTCTCCAGGGTGAATTGGATGAGGACCTCTCCAGGGTGAAGTGGATGAGGACCTCTCCAGGGTGAATTGGATGAGGACCTCTCCAGGGTGAAGTGGATGAGGACCTCTCCAGGGTGAAGTGGATGAGGACCTCTCCAGGGTGAAGTGGATGAGGACCTCTCCAGGGTGAAGTGGATGAGGACCTCTCCAGGGTGAAGTGGATGAGGACCTCTCCAGGGTGAAGTGGATGAGGACCTCTCCAGGGTGAAGTGGATGAGGACCTCTCCAGGGTGAAGTGGATGAGGACCTCTCCAGGGTGAAGTGGATGAGGACCTCTCCAGGGTGAAGTGGATGAGGACCTCTCCAGGGTGAAGTGGATGAGGACCTCTCCAGGGTGAAGTGGATGAGGACCTCTCCAGGGTGAAGTGGATGAGGACCTCTCCAGGGTGAAGTGGATGAGGACCTCTCCAGGGTGAAGTGGATGAGGACCTCTCCAGGGTGAAGTGGATGAGGACCTCTCCAGGGTGAAGTGGATGAGGACCTCTCCAGGGTGAATTGGATGAGGACCTCTCCAGGGTGAAGTGGATGAGGACCTCTCCAGGGAGTGAGGACCCTCAGTGAGGATGAGGACCTCTCCAGGGTGAAGTGGATGAGGACCTCTCCAGGGTGAAGTGGATGAGGACCTCTCCAGGGTGAAGTGGATGAGGACCTCTCCAGGGTGAAGTGGATGAGGACCTCTCCAGGGTGAAGTGGATGAGGACCTCTCCAGGGTGAATTGGATGAGGACCTCTCCAGGGTGAAGTGGATGAGGACCTCTCCAGGGTGAAGTGGATGAGGACCTCTCCAGGGTGAAGTGGATGAGGACCTCTCCAGGGTGAAGTGGATGAGGACCTCTCCAGGGTGAAGTGGATGAGGACCTCTCCAGGGTGAAGTGGATGAGGACCTCTCCAGGGTGAAGTGGATGAGGACCTCTCCAGGGTGAAGTGGATGAGGACCTCTCCAGGGTGAAGTGGATGAGGACCTCTCCAGGGTGAAGTGGATGAGGACCTCTCCAGGGTGAAGTGGATGAGGACCTCTCCAGGGTGAAGTGGATGAGGACCTCTCCAGGGTGAAGTGGATGAGGACCTCTCCAGGGTGAAGTGGATGAGGACCTCTCCAGGGTGAAGTGGATGAGGACCTCTCCAGGGTGAAGTGGATGAGGACCTCTCCAGGGTGAAGTGGATGAGGACCTCTCCAGGGTGAAGTGGATGAGGACCTCTCCAGGGTGAAGTGGATGAGGACCTCTCCAGGGTGAAGTGGATGAGGACCTCTCCAGGGTGAAGTGGATGAGGACCTCTCCAGGGTGAAGTGGATGAGGACCTCTCCAGGTGAAGTGGATGAGGACCTCTCCAGGGTGAAGTGGATGAGGACCTCTCCAGGGTGAAGTGGATGAGGACCTCTCCAGGGTGAAGTGGATGAGGACCTCTCCAGGGTGAAGTGGATGAGGACCTCTCCAGCGTGAAGTGGATGAGGACCTCTCCAGGGTGAAGTGGATGAGGACCTCTCCAGGGTGAAGTGGATGAGGACCTCTCCAGGGTGAATTGGATGAGGACCTCTCCAGGGTGAAGTGGATGAGGACCTCTCCAGGGTGAAGTGGATGAGGACCTCTCCAGGGTGAAGTGGATGAGGACCTCTCCAGGGTGAAGTGGATGAGGACCTTTCCAGGGTGAAGTGGATGAGGACCTCTCCAGGGTGAAGTGGATGAGGACCATACATCATTCATAGAAATACGAAAAAGAAAACAAAATGGATGACTGAATCTAATTTTTGTTGTTGATATCACTAGAACGACTTTTCGCGAAGGCATAGCACGTTTGAGCTGATCCAAATTGTTTTTGCTTAACCCAGGATTCCTTTATTACTAGGGTGTAGATTTTAGTGGTTTTTCACCGTCACTTTCTGCTAGAGAATTAAGCTCAAAACTAAAAGCGACTTTTTTCAGTCTCCGAGAGAAACGAGCGAAAAAAGAAAACAGAACAAGGAACAAAAAGACTTAGAGAGAAAGAGAGAGAACTTCGCTTCGCTTTTATTGACTTTCAGCGCACATTCATTCATTCACTTCAAGTACTTCTTTCTATTATCATCATTAGTTTTTGGGTGTTTTCTTTTCTGGTTCACCGTAAGTTTATGTATCATCGATACTTTTGGAAGTTTGGAGAAGAAAAGATTTATATCTTGGCTGATCGTGCATTGTTTGGAACAAGCTTCGCTTGAAGAACGTGTCGCTACTTATTAACACAATAAGTTTTTCTAAAACTTTTTTTTCAGATGATAAACGTGCTTCTTCTCTCTTTCGCATTCGGCATCGTAAAAGCACCCCCGTGCAGACTAGCAATCAATGAAATCGGATCAGTGACCCCCTCAAATTCCGTTATTAGATCATGTTTCGCGGAATCATTTCGTAGAAGTTGCTTTTGAGAATTGCGAGCAAAAAGAACGTAAGTTCGAAAATCGCTTTCTACTAGTAGTGGCTACGAGGTTGCAATCCGTCCCAGGGTCAAAGTACATTGCTCTGTTTCTACATGGTTTCCATAAAAGCCGTCTAAGGGAATTCGACTTCGACGGCTCCCGGCTTTATCCCCTGCCCAGTCGCTCATCCGATCGTAAATCTAGACTCTATGTCATTGGAAAAGTGCAGGGGGATCTTTTCCCTACTGCTCAGCCCGAGTCAATGATTGATGAGCCTCTTGAGAAGCTGTCACGATCATCTTCATGGATAACGGAAGAAAAGATGCGACAAATTATGAGCTTAGGCAGGCACACGACATGCTCTGTAGACCATGAAGAGTTCCCAAAAGTCTTCATCATTTTGAACCCTCGAACAACAGCTCTGTCCGAATGGATACGCTCAAAGTTCTCTTCATTCTACGGTACATTGGGCAAAAAAGGAGAAAACCGAGGTGCTCAGTTTTTCGACATCAGGGACGCGAAAGAAAATGCAATGTGGACAGCTTTTTTTCGAAAGTGTAGAAGATGCAGTCGCTGTCACCTCGGGAAGTAACACAGTTCTGCAAGAAGGATTGTTCTTGCAACGCCTTATTTCTGAGAGCTTTCCATTGAATGCAGATGGCTCGCGCAGCATCGTTGTCGTTAAACTTCCCCGATATTCGGAAGCAGAGCAAGGGCTGATATTTACTGGGAAAACTCTTTCCAAGTGTGAGAACCATGGAAAGTGGGTGCAAGCAGATCCTACGCCGAATGCTGAAAATGATTGTGATGAAAATCGAAGTCTACAGATGTACAATTTCCATTTGCATTCGAAAATGTCTGTTTCCTCGAGAATCACAGACTCCGACCCTTTCAAAGACTATGAAGGTTTGAATTTCGAGCAGTGCATGGAGTTACAGGCTTCAACATTCGATTTAGGAGAAGAAGGGACAGAAGCTCCTATCGTTATTTCAAAACATCGAATTGACCACGAGGAAGTGATTGAATTAGATGTCGGTGATGAGGCTCACATACAGGCAGAACACGAGGAAGTGATTGAATTAGATGTTGGTGATGAGGCTCACATACAATCAGAAGTTCTCGAAATCGAAGAAAGTCACGAAATAGTAAACGATGAAGAGGACGAAAATAACAAGAGAGAAAATTTTTTGGATGAAGTCAGACTTGTTGTACCTACGCCACACACTGAAAATCGACAAAAACAGTGTCCTAGACCGATAATAAAGGAGAAGGGAATGGATTTGACTTCGGTTTTGGATGCTGTTGATGAAAGGATTCCGAAAGTTATCACCGGCGTTACTTCAGGAGTTGTAAAGTTCTTACATGCAAGAGAGAGTGTCCAGATAGCGCAAGGAATGACGCATACTCAAGCGTTTGATATACTTATCGAAAAAAAAAGTTCAAAGCTCCTTGGATGAGGAAAAAAATGTGATGGATAATGATGCTGCTACGACTCAGTTAACGAGATGGAATTTTGATTATGGTCAAATACATGATTCGAAGTCGAAGCCGTGGGCAAAAATTGTGAGAGAAAATAATAAACTGTTCTACAAATGTTCTCTCTGCTTTACGCAATGTCTGATGTGAGATTTTATGTATATTTAGTGTTCGAACTCCAACTACTTATATACATCGCTTCGGTCAGTCAACGATTGCGACTATGAAGGTTTGAATTTCGAGCAGTGCATGGAGTTACAGGCTTCAAGATTCGATTTAGGAGAAGAAGGGACAGAAGCTCCTATCGTTATTTCAGAACATCGAATTGACCACGAGGAAGTGATTGAATTAGATGTCGGTGATGAGGCTCACATACAGGCAGAACACGAGGAAGCGATTGAATTAGATGTTGGTGATGAGGCTCACATACAATCAGAAGTTCTCGAAATCGAAGAAAGTCACGAAATAGTAAACGATGAAGAGGACGAAAATAACAAGAGAGAAAATTTTTTGGATGAAGTCAGACTTGTTGTACCTACGCCACACACTGAAAATCGACAAGAACAGTGTCCTAGACCGATAATAAAGGAGAAGGGAATGGATTTGACTTCGGTTTTGGATGCTGTTGATGAAAGGATTCCGAAAGTTATCACCGGCGTTACTTCAGGAGTTGTAAAGTTCTTACATGCAAGAGAGAGTGTCCAGATAGCGCAAGGAATGACGCATACTCAAGCGTTTGATATACTTATCGAAAAAAAAAGTTCAAAGCTCCTTGGATGAGGAAAAAATGTGATGGATAATGATGCTGCTACGACTCAGTTAACGAGATGGAATTTTGATTATGGTCAAATACATGATTCGAAGTCGAAGCCGTGGGCAAAAATTGTGAGAGAAAATAATAAACTGTTCTACAAATGTTCTCTCTGCTTTACGCAATGTCTGATGTGAGATTTTATGTATATTTAGTGTTCGAACTCCAACTACTTATATATACATCGCTTCGGTCAGTCAACGATTGCGAGACGTCAACGCGAATGCTGTACTCGCATCCAAAGTTTTCAAAGATCTGGAGGAAAACTTGAACTTACTTGCAGACAGTCCTTGGGAAACTTTTTCTCAAAGTTGAGATGCAGACCTTCCCTTTCTACAGGTTCAGCGCTTTCAGGAGACAGGCCAAAATGTGCTCATAAACTTTTTGAAGGGTGGCAATTAGAGACATCAAGATCAACTTTTCTTGTCGTACCGGATAAGATCGGCGAACGTATGTTGCCTTTCAGGAACCCACTTCAAGGCGAAAACAACGAGCTGAATACTTTTAAAAAGAACTCTGAAAGACATCTAGCTCAACTGGAAAGTAATAGAAATATCAATATACTGGGTGATATCTCGACAGAGGAGAACATTCACGAACTACGAACTGCACTATCGTATAAAAAAAATGCAATTTGGATTCTTAGATCGAATTACTCGTCGTCAAATGATGGATTCATTGCTAGTTCATCTTAGGAGTCGCTTCGACACCCACTCTACAATTTTGAAGGAGTTGGAGTTCTTCGCTCCTGAGAAGTTCATGAAGACGCAAATCGTTGTTGATGATAGTTCCGTGGAAGCAAGGGGCAAAATTTTTGATTTTTTCGGTCTTGATCGGTCCTCTACAGAAGCAGATTTTCAAGAATTGGCAAAAAAAAATTGAAAGTTTGCCCGAGAAAGAAAAAGAAGATTTAGTCGACACTACTAATAATGTCAATGCATTCTATCCTCTTCTGCTGGACAGCAAAGTTGTTGTTCCGGAGCGGATGCGTCAGGCCATTGAAGGAGTGCTGGCGCTACCTTTATCTACAGCGGAAGTTGAGAGAGCTTTCAGCATCCTCTTTAATATCAGGGAATGATAAAGTACAATCAACACAACGAGTCTTGGACATCGCTTGAGGTTGAATGTTATTTTCTTCGCTTGTTTCATCTCACAATTTTGAACGACCTTACTACTTTCATAATTATCTTAAAGAATGTTTTAAATAAAACTTTTAAAAAATTAAAACAATATTTTATTGTTTTAGGATCACAATGAATGGTCCGGACATTCTAGACTTCGATCCGAACGAGATAACTCTGAAATGGCTTTCGAAACACAGACCCGCCGACGATCCCCGAGGTTATCAATAGTGTATTGAGCTTTTTCTCTCCAAAGTTTTAGTTGATTGACAGCATCCTCAAATTTTTTCCTGATTAAGATGGACGAGGACCGGACAGGAAGAAGAAAACAGCAGAAGAGATACGTCAAGAAACCTTGGAAAAAAAGTGGTGCAAGACCTGCTCTCCCAGTCTACAATACGCCGTTGCTTGTATACGTAGGCGTAGGCTCTCACGTATTCGTGATATTTCTAACCTCCCACTAAATTTTATATTATGCTTAAAGATACAATGATAATTTAAATGAAATTTTTTTGAAAGCACATTATCTAGATGATTGTTTGTACGTTATTGGGATGTAAAGGATATTTTCTCTTTTTTATCCGTTTTCTTGAAATCCTAGGCTTAAACTAGTCCTCGAAATATTTTTTTCGTTACTTTGTTTGTGTTTCAACCGCATTTTTTGTGTTTCCTTCCCAAGTTTTTTGTGTTTCAATACAAAAGATGAATGACAAATGTTTATTTGACATAACAACAATCCCCCTCCTAAAGGAGGGGGAGGGGGGAATAGAGGTAGGGGCCAATTCCTCCCTACACAGTGTATTCTAGTATTCTACACTTTCATGCAGACGTCTGAGTTGGGGGCGGTGGGAGCGGTGAGGTCCACCAAATAAAATAGTATCTTCAACTACCTTTCACTGACTCATGTGACTAGTATTCAGTGACTATAATAATCAGTATTACAATATCCATCGACTGCAATAAAAGTAGCTACTAAGACTCATTGAGTAGTAGTCGGTAAATGAAAAACACCACGAACCGTTTAGGCGTCGACTCTACCGAGACCATCGTGACATCCATCACAGAATCCTCCCTGAATAGTCAGTTGGTTCCTTTTATACGACCAACTCGCTTTGTATATTATTTCAGCAACCTAACCATGGGTGTCCGTTACAAATTCAGAAATCTCCGGCTCATCTAGGCGGGGGGGGGGGGGGTTCTAAGATAATAAGAAGCGAGCTTGAGGTGAAAAAACATTAAAAGATACATTGTGCAATCCATGACGTCGATACTATGAGGTCAATACTTTCGAAAAGGGCATGAATTATTGGTCCACCATTTCAAGAGAAGTGTCACCAAATAAAATAGTACCGTCCACCAAATAAATAGTACCTTCAACTACCTTTCACTGACTCATGTGACTAGTATCAGGGGTTTTTTAGTGTGAAAGAAAAAGGAACAGACGCCCTTTTTTTCACATAAGGGTCCCCTTATGATTTTTCAAACAGAAACCCGCCGAAAAAAATTCACATAAGGGTCCCCTCTTACGATTTTCCAAATAAAAAATAAAATTTTTTGTCATAAGGGTCCCCCCTTTTGGAAAAAAACAGAGGCCCGCCAAAGGCGAAAAATTTTTTTCACATTAGGGTGAACATTTTTTTCTTTTTTTCCTCACATAAGGGTCCCCCTTACCTTTTTTTCACATAAGGGTCCCCCCTGAAGATTTGGAACACAGAGGCCCGCCGACAGAAGATCTGTCATGACTAAATAACCCCTGTATCCGCCGCTCAAAGTTTGGAGGAAAAAAGAAGAGGGGATGAAGGAAAAGGGTAAGAAAAGAGAGGGATTTTTTTTCAATAGTGTGTGTACATGTATCCGGCGACGGGACCGATCCGGTCACTATTTAACCCCTGCTTTTGACATCAGCGTAGCAGTTTCGACCGTGGTCTTACGACTCATCAAGAGGTCGCTCTTCATTGCTCGCGGCGGGGAGGGATTGCGAAGAAGACCGTGATGGAAGTGGGCTGGATCCAATGACCTGCCCAGGTATTGAGCGGAGATCATGTGTAGATGAGGCTCGGTCCGCATGACCTTGGACTCTCTGTGGATGTGGTCAATGTCTGCCATCTGATGGTTCCCTGTGACGATGCGTAGACCGGCGTTCTGGGCGCGTTGTATATTTGCATGAGCGGAGTCGGATATGTAGGTAGACCAGGCTGGCGCGGCGTAGCTGCAGATCGCTTGCGAGATGGCTTTGAATGTCATACGGAGTGTTTCTTTCAGGTTGCCCCAAGTGCTTCCGGCTAGGGCCTTCAGGACGTTGTTGCGTTGTGTCATACGGCTTGCGATGTCTCTGGCATGATGGCTGAACGTGAACATGGAGTCGTAGGTGACGCCGAGGAGCTTGGCCTGGTTGACGGTGCGGACAGCTGTGCCTCTGATGGAAACGTCCAGAATTGTGTTGTACTCTCTGCTGTATGGAGTGAAAGCATCAGTTGGCTCTTGAGTGGAGATATGTCGAGTGAACTGCCTTTCAGAAAGCTTTCGATTCTCGGGATGGCTGTGCGAAGGTGTTCGGAGGCGGTGCTGATGTTTGAGTCTGAAGCCCATATCGTGATGTCATCGGCGTAAGATACGACCTTCGTGTGTGCGCTGTCTGTTGGGAGATCCTGCAGATAGAGGTTGAACAGTGTGAACGATAAAGCGCTGCCCTGTGGAACTCCGTTTCTGATGAGCCTCGAGCTTGATAGCGTGTTGCGGAAAGATGTGCGTCCTGTGCGGCCTCTTAGGTAGGAGGAGAGTCATTTCTTGATGTAGTTGGGCATGCTTGTAGACAGGAGGAGGTGTATCAGCTTGAAGATGTTGATGCTGTCGAAAGCTTTAGACATGTCGATAGCCATGAGTACTGTCCGCTTTGCGGGTCTTTTCTCGTTGAATCCTTCCGCGATGCTTTGGGAGAGCGTGAGGAGTGCCGATGTAGTCGATCGTCCCGAGGCGAATCCATGCTGATGCTCCGCCGGTGGTATGTTTGACTGGATGGAGCTGAGTAGAAGACGTTCGATGACTTTTGCGACTGGAAAAAGAAGAGAGATTGGTCGGTAGCTGGAGCCGTCTGCTGCTTGTTTCCCTGCCTTCAGAAGAGGGAGTATGATCAGGGGTTTTTTAGTGTGAAAGAAAAAGGGACAGACGCCCGCCAAAGACGGGAAATTTTTTCACATAAGGGTCCCCCCTTATGATTTTTCAAACAGAAACCCACCGAAAAAAATTCCCTTAAGGGTCCCCCCTTACGATTTGGAAAAACAGAGGCCCGCCGTAGGCGGAAAAACTTTTTTTCACATAAGGGTCTCCCCTTAGGAGTGAAAAAATGTTTTCTTTTTTTTTCACATAAGGGTCCCCCTTACTTTTTTTCACATAAAGGTCCCCCCTAAATGATTGGAACACAGAGGCCCGCCGACAGTAGATCTGTCATGACTAAATAACCCCTGAGTATGATAGAGGACTTCCATATCATAGGGATCCTGCCTGTGCGTAACGAGTCGTTGATGAGGAAGGTGAGGGCGCTGATTGCTCTAGGTCCGAGGTGATGAAAGAGGATCGGAGCTAGACCGTCGGGTCCTAGGGCTTTGGACTTCCTCGTTGCTTTGATGGCAGAGGTGACGTCTGTACTTGTGAATTCCTCGAAGTCTTCAGCACTCAGTTCGCGGATTTTTCTCATCGTCTTCCTGTTTTCTCCGGAGGTTGTGTACGTTACTGGGCGGGTGAAAGCTTTGTTGAAACGGTCGGCGATGTCAGAGGCGGATGTGAGTGGGCCTTTGTCGAAGTTGATGGCACAGTTTGGCGGTGGTCTCCCTTTATTGTTCAGCATCTTGATAGTCTTCCAGAGCTTGTTACTGTCCCTTTTGGGATCGAAGCTTTCCATCAGTTGCCTCCATACGTCTCGTTTGTTATTATCCGTGGCTCTCCTGATATCCTGATTGAGGCTGATGATCTCAGGGCAAGTGGGGTCGGATTCCCTCAGAGCGTCGCGTTGAGACATCCAATCACGAACTTCTGAAGTTAGCGCAGTTTCTCTCCTCTGAATTCGACCGCGTGGAATTGTGCTGGCTGCTGCTGAAAGCAGGATCTTCCGAAAGAAGGGCTCAGCTTGGGCGGCGGGGAGGTTTGGAAGAGGTGATTCGGCTAGCTTCTGTTCCACCAATGAATGGAATCGTGTCCACTCCGCCTTTCCATAGTTAGTGAAGGTGACATTCCTGTTCGTGCGAATGTAGTTGCTTCCTTCTAGTTCGATAACTATGGGCAGATGAACGGAGCTTCCGGAGGTGACGGTTTTCCATGAGGCTTGTGGTAGAAGATCTTGTGAGCAAATGGAAATGTCCGGCGAAGACGGTCTGCCGTTCGTGGGGACGCGCGTCGGCGAATCTCTGTTGAGTGTGGCATATTCTGATTCGTCGATTGCATTTGCGATGAGAGTGCCTCTGCTGTCTGATGAGTGGGAGTACCATGCTGAGTCGTGGGCGTTGAGGTCACCGAGGATGATGGATTTCTGGCGAGTGTGTAGGAGAGACGAGAGGTCTGGAGTGTATCCGCTGCAGCAGGAGCTGGTTGGCGGTATATAGACGTTGGTGACCTCCATGTAGTGGCCGTTGGCACTAGTGACATGAATGATGAGCGATTCCAGATGAGGATCTGTTGGAGAAGGAATGACGCTGTAGTTGAGTTAGACTCTACCTTGTCTACGCTCATGGTGTATTCACTGCGGAGAAGGGTTGAATACCCCTAAGGCGAGTGTATTCAAACAGAGGTTATATAAGACGACGAATGGAGTTTACGACAGGAGGAGTTTGTAAGCTGATAACTATCCATCTCATAATTCTTCAGAACTGACACAGGCAGAACGCAAACTCAGATGTTACCTTAGTCTCGCTGAACGGTCCCAATGTGTATGCACCCGGTGTTAGTACATTTGCTCCTTTCCCGTAGCAAAGCGAATCTTTTACGAAAGGTAACCAGTCTTCACCTCTCCTCAGCATGCTATACCATGGGCTACTCCGCCACAAAGGTACCCCTAGAATCATTTTTGTCCTACACTCCCTTGCCATACGTATGGTTTTTACAATCTCTGATGTCGGAGGGACTAGCCACAGAAGAAGTCTTGATCTCCAGATCTCCTCGTACAGGAACGCGTCCACTCCATTCGTGCCTGGCACTTCTCTCCTGGAGAAAAACTTTCCACATTTAGCGTTGTTATTATCTGCGAACATATCTGCCGCCGGCACGCCCATTTCGCCACACATAACCTGAATACCCCATCCCTAATGCCCCAGTCGTCGTAATCAATCACTCGACTTTGTAGGTCCGCTTCTATGTTCAATTCCCTCGGAATCCATGTCATATGAAATACCGCATTCAGTTTCAACCTCTGGTCATCAATCGCAATCTCGTGCAATTCTGCTTTCTTACTTCCTTTCCTAATTATGGATACCGCCGCTTGGCTGTCTGACAGTATCCTTACCGTTTTCCCCTCTAATTCTTTCTCAAATGCTTTCACTCCAAACCAAATCGCTTTCAATTCTCGTTTTGTACTTGATTCTTTTCTCTCTTCTTCCGACAAGTTTCTACCTCCTTTCCGACAGCCAGCTCGGTCCTTAACCACGACCCCTAACGCTACATTTGAGGCGTCACATTCTAACGTCACACCCGCCAACCACTGTCCTTGTAACAGACTTCTCATAGGTTTACCTTCGAACCTTTTCAACCAATACTCAATCTCACCTCTTTCTTGCTCGGAGAACTCTATCCTTCTCCGGGTGCTCTCAGACCTTCTTGCTTCTGCCACAACCGATTCTATGTGTCTTGTGCGCAAGCTCGCTTCTTCACCTATGACAATATGGCATGAATGTATCGTCCCAAGCACTTCCTCTCTCTGTTTTATTGTCGGTCGTGGAATTAACGCCACGTTACTCAATCGCTCTACTGCCTTCCCGATTCTTCTTTCTGACGGCATTAGTGTGCCTGTTCCCAGATCGATCTGGTAACCTAACCACACCCCCTGCTTGGTTGGTTGCCATTTGGACTTGTTCTCCGCAACACTCACGCCTGCTAGTTCCAGGTCTTTTCTAATCGATTCAACTGCCCTGTGACATTCGTACCAATTCCTTCCCCATACAATTCCATCATCCAAATAGATGCAGCAACTAATGCCTTCTTCTCTCCATTTTCTTACCAAAACCCTGAACACTTTCGTGAATACGTATGGGGCAGCACTCAGCCCAAACGGCATCGCAGCAAATGTAAAACCTTGCTTCTCGCCTTCTTTTTCCCATTCAAATCCTAACCATTCTCTGTCCTGGTTCGCCACTGATAAATGATGGTACCCAGTTTTTAAATCGAAGGTTGCCATGAAACCACCCACCGGTAAATCATACCAAATCGTTGCTAATTCTTCGAATCGGTACGTTGTCTTATTCAGAAGACAATTTACATTTCTCAGATCATGAACCAGTCTCAACTTCTCACCTGACATGACGACATGCAAAGGCGAAACTCTCCTGGGCTGCCTTCTCTCAATGGCTCCTTTCTTTAACCACTCCAGCACCTGGCCCGTCACGAATTCCTCTTTGTCTCTTGTGAAGCTTCTACTTCCTGCACAAATCATGTTACAATTATCAACCACATGAGCATCCCTTCGGAAATTAAGCTTGTAACCATTTTCTATTACATCCAATACAAACTTTGAAGCACCTATTACTCGCCAAAACTAGTTGCATTCATGTTCATGAATGCAACTACCTCCTCACACTCACCTCTCTGTCTGCCGGCATTCGTAACGCATGTGGCCGTATTGTCCGCATTGGTAGCAAGGCCCTGGGGTCATACCTCTCCTTTCCTAAAATCGGGACGGCAGTGTTTGGCGACTACCGTCCCTTCACGAAAAGGGCTGATACGGCTGCGTCCTAGGTCGTTCTTTTCTGGCCTTCCCTTTTCTTTCAGTTCATCGATTGCTTTGGTGACCGCTTCGGCTTCTCCATTCTTTCCCTTCTCCAAAAGGTTGAGGACGCGGCAGTTGAAGGAAGTCAAGCTGAGCTTGATGGCTCACGCTAGTCACACGTGGCGGTTGGTGCGTGACGGCGGCGCTCAAGTGTGGCCTCAACATCTCCACCAACTGCTGGAGCCGCTCTCCCTCCTCTAAGCCTTGATCCTCCATCTGAGTCATGAATCACAACCACAAAATTAAGCAGAAATAACTTGACTGAGTTCTCAACTTGCTCAAACGACTAAACACGCAACCACTTAATCTTCTAAACTCACACACTCCACACTACACTTTTGCAACCACTTCCTAACACACGAAAAACGTAGAATGTCTTCCCTCCCTCTTAACACCTGTCGCGTACAATTCCACGCGAGAGCACACTCCCTTCCTAAGGCGCGTATTCAAACACCAATTCTGAGAGGACGGTTGAGCCGTAATTTTGGACTTTTTGAACGATCAACTTTAGTTTTTTTCTTTCATTCAACGGTTTTTTTTCACTCCTGGTTTGTCTCCCTTCCCAATTTCTGTTTTATCCCTTTTTCCCATTCCCGGTGTCTTCCTTTTTCCCATTTCCGTTTTCTTCCTTTTTTCCATTCCCGTTTTCTTCGCTTTTTCCATTCCCAGTTTTTCCCTTTTTTTCATTGCCGGTTTCTCCCCTCTCTCATTCCCGGTTTCCCCCTTTCCCATTCAGTTATTGGATCATTTTCTTGCTACGGTCTCGTTAGCCTAAGCCGTACGGCCTCGTTAGCGTAAACTTATTATAAGCCTAAGCGTTTTTTAATATGAATTTTTTATGTCAGTGTAACTAAGTCAGAAGTATGACCCATGGAACCTCTAGGGGGTGGGGTGGCCCTAAACTGCAAAAGTGCCTTCTTATCTTAATAATTCTTTTTTATGTCTTATGAGCGATGTCTTTTCTAATTCTTAAAAGCTGTTAAGTATTTCAAACATGTAATTTGAGATCCGCAGACCTGGTCATCCGCAGACCGCAGACCTGGTCAAGATCCGCAGAATCGTCAGCCTAAGCCGTACGGCCTCGTTACCGTAAACTTTTGCCTAAGCCTAAGCGTTTTCAATGTAAAAAATAAATTTTCGATGTAAAAATAATTCTTTAATGTTTTGTTGATGTAAAAAATTTTTTTTCACGAACCGGAGTCTCAGATGCGCAGAATGATCACCTATGGGAACTTTTTCACTTTAGGGACCCCCTCCCAGAGGTTCAATTGGGTCAGGGCAATTGGAACATTTTCTTAATACGGCCTCGTTAGCTAAGCCGTACGGCCTCGTTAGCGTAAACTTATCCTAAGCCTAAGCGTTTTTTAATATAAATTTTTTATGTTAAAATGTTTTTCTAATGTAATTAAGTCAGACGTATGACACATGGAACCTATGGTTGGGGGGTACCTAAAATGCAAAAGTGCCTGGTATAATTGCATCATTCGCTGTTCTTATCGGAGAAAGGTATAAATTGTATTCACTTGAGATCCTAAAATGGTACTTGTCCAGATCGACGTAGGCTCCGCCTTTTTCTTGCAGGACATTTTTCTTGCACACTAAAAAACCCCTGGTATGAAATGATTATGCCATCAGGTTTTTTCAAAGCGTTCTAAAAAAAAACAAGATCCGAAAAATGGAAGTGTTTTTAAACAGATACCCTTTAACAGCAAGACTATTTCTTCTGCTGAGTTCCATTCAGATAGATGAAATGCTTATAAATCCATAGTTTTTAGACGATTGGAGCACAACTTGGAGAGCGGAGCAGTGAATGGGATGCATAATACGGCCCTGAACGATGCGAAAACTACGCCGAGGGGAGTCCTCTTTCAGGTTACAACTTCAGTGCATGACACTAAAACGGCAAAAACTGCTTTGAAGATGTCAAGCACTCAACAACAACAAAAACTCCTACATAATGTTCCGATTTCACAAGAACAATCGGTCCATGCGTTACCAAGGGGTACAAACCATCCCTAAACAAAAAAAATGGTTTTCGTGTTTTTTTAAATGTTTATAGACTTTTATCTAATACAGATGTATATATTTATTTTCTGTTTTTTGATGATTGATACAGTATGTAGCAGTCCATTGCATTCAAGTTAGAGAATTTTTGGTCAAAAACTCAATAAAGAAATCGCTTCCAAAAACGGAAACTTGTAAGGAAGTCCTACCATGTTAATCTCGTACTTGCCTTATAATCACGTTCTTGTTTATTGTTATTGGCTTTCTTTGATCTACTTTTCTTGTTATTGGTTTGAAGTAACTGACTAGGAACTCTCGCGCGCTAGGGAGGCCTGATCAGCCTCTAGGATTGTTTTGTGTGATATATATTGTTTTTCTTCTTGTGTGGAGATTGTGGAACCGATTGGACTAGATTTGTTTGGATAAAGAGTTACTCTGTTGCTGTTTGGAACGCAAGCCAGGCTCCACAGGAGGTGGAGCTACACTACAAACTGCTATCTATGTTTTTCATTACTAACCTATAAGTTAAATCTAAGATATAACAATAAGGAATCAAATAGGTACATAGAACCCACCAACGGATAAAAACTTTTTAGCTGCCCGACCCCGCCCCCAGCTCACGAACCTTTTTTCGTTGA
>CAXKTG010000126.1:0-16393 GCA_964056735.1 Allodiplogaster pararmata
TTGAAGGTGACTGAAACTGCAGTTAAACCAAAAAAAATTTTTCTTTGCAAGAACCAGAGTCCTTGATGCTCAAAATGAACATATATGAAGAAATTTTTCGAAACCGAAGCGTTTAAAGCCCACGAGCGCTGCCACTTAAACTACAGTAATGCTCAAAGGTTCAATTGGGTCATACTTCTGACTTATTTACATTTACAAAAAAACATTTTTACATTAGAAAAACTATTTTTACATTAAAGAAATTTTTTTTACATTGAAAATGCTTAGGCTTAGGAAAAAGTTTACGCTAAAGAGGCCGTTTCAAGAAAATAACCCAATTGAACTGACCCAATTTAACCTCTGGTAGGGGGCCACTAAAGTGAAAAAGTGCCAGTAACCCTAGAATAAGTTTAATGCAAAATTGCGAATTCGACGGGACCGCTATTCTCCACCATTGCCGATATTATTGTTCCCGTATCAAAGCTACATCGCTAGTAATATTTCTTCTTTTTTTGCATCTTCATTCTGCATCTGTGTAAACAATCCATGTACAATATCACTATATGCGCAGTAATAAAGATTGATTGTCTGATACGACTGGCTATCATCACAGCACTAACTTCCTTGAGTAGCTCAGATGACGACTGCAAAAAAATCATTTCGGCAGTTTCATGACGACGAAATGGTAACTCTATCATCTTCCAAGACTGCTCGAGCTTCATAGGAGCTCAATCGATCTGAGTTTGAAAGATAATTTTTTAAAAAAATTATGAGGTGAAACACACAAGATAACGAAACGTATGATAATGCAATTGTTGATACAGACCGGCTCTAAGAACATACTTAGGCCGTATGCATAGAAAACAGATTATAACAATCTGGATTAGTCAAATCCAAGGATTACAAAATCCAAAAAAGTTATAAAAAAAATTTAGGATTGAGAAAATCGGTATGCATGGATGTCAGATTTCTTAAACTTGGATTATTGTCAAAAAGGACGCGGAAAGACAAGCGTAAGCACTAAAATGCATCAAAATGCACACCCCGTCACACAATGGAGGAAGGAGGAATTAAGTTTGCACGCAATTTTTATTACTTCAAACGGTCCCGCCTTAAAGTGGCTAAAAAGGCGGCGGATTTAAAAATAATTTTAAAACACGCTGCGCGTGCGCGCGCGTGCTAATGAAAAATCGATAAGGGCCGTTTTTTCACTTTTTTGTTTGCGATTCGCAATGCATTGGGCATTGAGAGAGAAAGCATTGAGAGAGCAATGCATTGAGAGAGAAAGCATTGAGAGAGCAATGCATTGAGAGATAAAGCATTGAGAGAGAGAGGGTAAGAATAAGAAAAAGTGGATGAGAGAGAGTAACATTGGCAGAGAGCGATGTAGAGAGAGGGAAAGAGAGACAGAGGAAAAGAGCGAGTTAGAGAGACAGAGGAAAAGAGCGAGTTAGAGAGAGATGGGAAAGAGCGGATGCGTCTACGTCTCGAGTGCGTCTCGCGTGCTCGAGTGCGTCTCGCGTGCGTGCCTGCGCATCCTAATCAAAATTTTGCGGGCTGGCCTTGTCTATCAAAAGTGGTCGTCTGACGGGGGGTGTAAAATGCACTCTAAAAACTGTAATTGTCGAAAACTAAATGCACTCTGAACACTATAATTGTCGAATATTAGTTAGTATTGTTATAAAATTACAACAGTTTTTCAATTAATTTCGTTGTTGTTGTTGTTGTTAAAGCCGTACTGCAAGTTGAATGTAAAATTTTATGGAATTGGTAGATAAAATATTAAGATGAACATTTTCAACCTATGTTTTCAATCAAAAGGTTAGTTGGAAGGTGATTTGTAGTAATCGTTGTGCTCTATTTGGAACTTCTGCACTTTAGACCCCCCTTAAAATGTTTAAACTCTGCGGAATGTTAAAAATGTTAAAACTCTGCGGAATGTTAAAAATGTTAAAACTCTGCGGGTTGTTGAAAATGTTCAATGTTAAAAATGTTAAACATCGTTTGTGCAAATGTGTTTTGTTTGTGCAATTGTGTTCTGTTTGTTGTTTTCACTCATCAGTAAATTTTATTAGTTTGAGAGCTTTGAAAACACAGAAAAACACAAAATATGCGTTACATTTAAAAAAAAATATTCACTGGAAATACTGGAAATATACAATAAATACTTTCATTAAATCATAGCAAATTAGAAAAAAATTTCCGTTCCGTTTTACTTTCACTACACACTTCAAAAAGAGCAACATGAACGGAATGGGTCAAATTGAGCTGAGAATCCTTTTGGATTAGTCGCTAACCCACCTCCGGAGTAGGGTTACGAATTTTGTCGGATTATCTCCAATTCAAAATTATTATAGCTTCCATGCATACCGGATTAGTGAAATGTATTTGGATAACTGCAAATCCAAGCTCCTAATCCTTTTGGATTGCTCCATGCATACGGCCTCTTTAGGCTTTAGTATGGAACAATTTTTAGGACAAATTACAAACTGCCCCAGTCCCGTGTTTTAGCGTAGCTTGAACAAATTTTCACGCAAAAAGTTTGAATTGTATGCTAAATTAGAGACCGTAATAGCTAAAATCAAACTAAGAATATGTAGTAAAATGTTTTTTATGTGTTCTTTATCACCTATTTTTTCAAGAAAACATGAAAAAAATCAAAAATAATTACAAAGTCTTTAAAGCAGAAAAAAAAGAGAATCTACGTAATGTTTTCGCTTTGTTTCAACGTTTTTAGTTTGACCTTTTCCTGTTCTCACCTTAATTCTGTTTGAGAACAAATATTCTTTTTTTGCTTTCTTTTTCTCACTTTTCCCGTAAAAAGTGACATGCTTGTGACTTAGCTACATTGTGCAATGTACTTGATGCTATTTCACTGTGCAATAAAGATTATTAGGTTAGTGGCAATTACCAATTTTGGTGAACAGATGCGTGTATTTAGGGCAGGATGTCTCCCTCGATGACAGCCGTTTCACGGTTGAAGTTGATAGGAGAATCCGGTCCGCAAATTTCACTTTCAATAGATACCGTAGCCTGTTCGCGGCAAGAATGGTCCCAATGTCTCTCAAGAGGCGCCTTTTCGAAGGTGCTGTCTTGCCCGCTCTAATCTATGCCTCGGAGACCTGGACCCTTTCAAAAAGACTTGAGAACAAATTGGCTGTGGCGCAGCGTAGATGGGAGCGCTCTATGCTGGGGTGCTCGTTACTCGACAGGCGGACTAACAAGTGGGTGCGCGGTCAGACGGGCATAATGGACGTGGTCAGAATCTGCCGTGAAAGGAGGTGGCGTTGGGTAGGCCGAATTGCGAGGCTCGACCCCAGTCGGTGGGCGCGGGCTGTTCTAGAGTGGCACCCGCGTGGGCCAAAGCGAACGAAAGGTCGCCCTGCTATGAGATGGAGGGACGACTTTGTCAAAGCCGTTGGTCCCCAATTCCTAAGGAAGGCAGAGAACGCTGAGGAGTGGAGTCGTCTCATGTCGCTACAGATCCCATAATCGATGATGTTATATCCCCGATGTGGCTTGTTGATCTTGATAAAGCGTTTAAATTGGAAAAAATTGGCAGTTACCAAAGTGAGGCATGAGGACGTGAGGCCGTTTGTTTTTTGTACCAACAAGCCACACACTCATAACACACTTTTACTTTTTAACACTATAGACTACACTTTCAGTATTAATGGCAGGTTTTACGTTTGAAAATTTGGTTATATTGACTCCTACTGTCGTAAACTCCATCCGTCGTCTCATATAACCTTTGTTTGAATACACCCGCCTTCGGGATGTACAATACTTGACCGCAGTGAAAAAACCATGAGCGTTGTTTGTTAACGTTTTATTCGTGCATATTATGTCGCAGTGAATAAACCATGAGGTTGAAAACAACTCGTACTGTACAGTTGAAACACAATAACATTCTCTCCTTGGTGACATTTAATAATTGAAACACACATAACATACAAGGCACATTTATTGTTCTCTTTTCCGCATTATCATCTGATAGTTCAACAGTCTGCTTCATTCATATAGTCTTATTGCAACATATCTAAAAAAGTTGTTAAAAGAAACATTGCCTCTATTCATATTGAAAACGCACCTTATGGTGTCTTTAATACATTCTTGACATACGGCGCGATTCCTTGTTGAGGAATCCTCGTTTACCTACGTTTTGCTTACTCCAATGATGCTCCTTTAAATGCTCTAGACGCCTTCTTCGTCTGAGCTGAAGTATGGTGAGCTCTTCCGGCCAGCTCCTTCACAAGCTTGCTAGCACTCTTTTCGTAAATGATCCGTCGATATTGGGTTGCCTATATATACTTAAACAATGGAAACAAGGGCGAGTATTTCTAACTGGGATGAGCTCTATGTACATATGTATGCCATAGGAAACCTGGTTCAGAGTTATTGCTCCCATGGCTGACCGACAGATTATTAAATTGGAAAACACTTGGATATAGGACTGGAATGTGCAACTGTGTCGTCGTTGCGAACAGTCATAGTACATCGGTTGGTATCTCAACTTTCTATTTCAGTGATTAGTTCAGTCCGAACGTTGAACTCATCACGAAAAACAGTCATTGGAACCGAAAATTGGTAGACGCTATGACATCTGGTGATCGATAACTGAGATAATGTATTATACATATTTGTTCTCCAACTGCTCTTCTTCAGACATTTAACTCGTCCAATAACTTTAGCACTACCTTTCCCACTTTATTCATTTCTTGCTCGTCTAAATCCAATTCTAATGGAGCCTCTCTTTGATGACACCTCCTCTTAGTAACGCTACTACCTCGGCATATTATTAGAAATGCCACGCGCCCACATTTCGGTCCTTCAATCGTCTCAGTCAGCCTATTTCTTTGAGGTCAGTCAAGGTAACGCTTCTTTTGTTTCTGATGTACTATACTTTCACTCTTGTAATTGGCGACGTAGTCGCTTTGACAGTCCCTAAGATACGAGTATAAGCCTTGTATTCTTGCTTAACTCCAGCCGCGAATGGATATAATTGTAACTCATATCATGCAGCCATTGTAACTCCGATTCCACGTTCCAACGCTTCTTCGTACATTTTCTGTAAGCCATAAACTACCTAAGACATCGGAGTCTGCTGCTCTCCGCGATTGCTCCTGGCGCGACTTCTTAAGGTACTTCATTCAACCTCAGTGTCAGCCATCTCTCAATACTCTAGCGTTCTTCACCTTCATCTTGATTTCATACTACCACTTAAAGCATCTTGCTTTAACGCACGATAAACGTAGACTGAGTTACTTCCCTCTCTCGTCTTCCCGTATGCTACGCATACGCAACGCACCTACAGTACACTTCCTAAGGCGCGTATTCAAACACCAATTATATTGACTCCTACTGTCGTAAACTCCATCCGTCGTCTCATATAACCTTTGTTTGAATACACCCGCCTTCGGGATGTACAACACTTGACCGCAGTGAATAAACCATGAGCGTAGACCAAGGTAGAGACCGTGCACTAGTACTTCTTTCTGCTCTTAGTCCTAGAAAGTACATGAACGGAATGTGAATTCAGACGCTGCCCTTGTTTCACAGAACGTTTTCAGAATATAAGCACCTGTTACTATTCTATTCGCCCTTTTCTTGTAACAAAATGCATCTCAAGAGAAACTTGTTTTCGAAACCTACTGTAATATGGGATTCTCCCTTTCGAAACCTACTGTAATATGGGATACATTTGCCACAAGGTACTTTCAATATCACATTTGATCTGCACTTTGTTCCGCAAGTAAACTTTCTTTTTTATTTTATTATTTATTTGTAGTGGGCGATTCCACCACAAAAACGTGCCCGCCTTCCCCACACCTTCAGAAACCAATGTGTTAACGCTACTCATTTCTACCATCTCCTTCTTGAGCAACACTTCTCACCATTAAAACATGTGCGAACATGTCTGCCACCGGCAACCGTCTTTTTGGTGCCCATCCTCTGAAGCTTCTTAGTGCTCCAGTCATCTTTTTTTTTCCACTCGAGTCTGCAAATCTGCTTCCATGTTCTACTCTCTTACAACCGCCCTAATATACATACAATACCGAATTCAGTTTGTGCAACAATCGCACTGGCAATCTTGTGCAAGTCTGCCCTTTCACTTTCTTCCTTAATCCTGACGACCATCACTTGGCTGTCTCATGTTATATCCGTTATAGTACCTTTCTTTCTGACCTTCTTCCAGTGGTTTTCACTGGAAACCGAATTGCCTCGAATTCTCGTTTTGCCTGGGAAATTCTTTCTTCTTCTGATATATTCCACCCCTACTCTGCAGTCGACTCGTTTTTAGAAAGACGATCTCTTACGCTACTTTCAATGCATCAAATCGGTTGATTATGTCAGCCAACAACTCTCCTTCTCGAAAACTGCTGATCGGTTTACCTTCGAATCTATTCTCTACCCAGCGTCACAACTCACCTCTATCTTGTTCCGGAATTTCAATATTTTCTTTCTCCTGTCTGCCTGTTCTAGCTTCACCCCTGACCGATTCGTCATGTGTTGACATCAAACTCGATTTTCCTCTTATCTCTACATGACATGCATGTATTGCACCAAGTACTTCTTATATTTATTTTGAATTCCGGCCGTCACTCCCCGGCAACGTTACTTAGCCCCTCTAATTCATTACGGATTCTTCTCTCAATCCATTACTGATCACTTTTTCAATTTTCCGATCAATCTGATACTCTAATTACGAATCCGCTGTCACTTGGACTTGTTCTTCCGCAACACTTGTACCTGCTTGTTCCAGGTCCTACTCTTGTGCCTGCTTGTTCCAGGTCTTACTCTTGTGCCTGCTTGTTCCAGGTCTTACTCTTGTTCCTGCTTGTTCTAGGTCTTACTCTTGTGCCTGCTTGTTCCAGGTCTTACTCTTGTGCCTGCTTGTTCCAGGTCTTACTCTTGTGCCTGCTTGTTCCAGGTCTTACTCTTGTGGCTGCTTGTTCCAGGTCTTACTCTTGTGCCTGCTTGTTCCAGGTCTTACTCTTGTACCTGCTTGTTTCAGTTCTTACCCTTGCGCCTGTACGTTACCGGTCTTACCCTTGATTCTTCTTGTTACACGGCTTATCTCGTCTGCCCTGAGGCCTTCGATCACACTTCCTTCTCACACAATACCACCATCCAAATATACCCGAACTCCTGATACTCTTCAATCCGAAATCCTGCTAAGCTAGCAACTAATGCCGTGATTGCGAACTAATTGCTCCCGCACCTCCTCCTGCATCCTACTTGAGGGACACTCTCCGGCCCAATGACGCGAACACGTTCAAAAACTTCACTCACAAAATTTTTGTGCGATAATGCCAACAACTTACTCGGGAGTGCTCAGTAACTTACCTTTTCATTCTCATCTTTTTATACATAGTTCTGTCCACTTTCTACTATCATAGAAATTCTCACTCGCTACATATGAACAACTTTCTCGTTCAGTCTTTTCAAGTCAAAAATTCTTCCACATTTCCTTACGCAATACATATCCTCAAAAACTCTAATCAACTTCTCTCCACAATTAAATTGAATTTTAATACTGGAATACGGCTATGAACACCATGGAGTTTTGATATCAAAACTATGTGTAGTCGGTGACTACCCCTTTTACTCAATGACCCTTCGCTCACGGCTCGCTCCGTTGTTCTTTGACTGCCAAGCACGCGCGCTCAGTCTAGCTACGCAGCTAAGTTGTCTCGGTCCACATTATGTAATAGCACAAACGAAACTCACATCCGTGACTATCATACACTACTCTGTACGATTACCCCGATAAACAGAACTGAGACAAGCAATCAGCGAATAACGCGAACATATCCGAGCACTTAAATGACAATGAGAAGGATAAACGGCGTGCCTAGACGCAAAACTCGACCTTCAAAATCTCACTCCTTGCAAAACTCGATCATCACAATTTCACCCATAACTTTAACAATAATAACGAGTAATTCAGCCTTCAACTTACACTACGCAACTTTAAGCGTAAATCAAAGCCAAGCAATCGGCAATTCTTAGCCGAATAGACATTCATTCACGATCATATAACACACAACCTACGTGTTCCAGAACCTAACACTCTTCTTGACGATTCACGTCAAATCTGCGACAACAATCAATCCAAAAAAACCACTCAACACTCACACCACCACTTAAAGCATCTTGCTTTAACGCACGATAAACGTAGACTGAGTTACTTCCCTCTCTCGTCTTCCCGTATGCTACGCATACGCAACGCACCTACAGTACACTTCCTAAGGCACGTATTCAAACACCAATTAGGCTTTGGTATGGAACAATTTTTAGGACAAATTACAAACTGCCTCAGTCCCGTGTTTTAGCGTAGCTTGAACAAATTTTCGCGCAAAAAGTTTGAATTGTATGCTAAATTAGAGACCGTAATAGCTAAAATCTAAAAAATAATAGGTAGTAAATGTTAATTTTATGTGTTCTTAATCACTTAATTCTTTCAAGAAAACATGAAAAAATCAAAAACAATTACTTTAAAGCAGAAAAATAGATTAGATTATTCACTTTTATCTGTGTCTTGCCTTGTTGATGCGTTATTAAGAAGAATGAGACTTCGAACGTTTCGCTTTATAAAAGCATCGTCAGCGAATGGGATCACCTAAACACAAAAAAAAAACACTATCCTCACAGCCTCAAAGGTTAGCTCTGCTGAGTTTCGTTCTGCCTCTATAGCCAAAGCTAAAAGCATTCTAAACCAAAATGGGTACAATTGTTTCAAGAAGCCTCACAGCCGAAGGGCAATACTACCCACAGAACGAAACAGCAGAGCTATCTTTTCTATATTTATTTATTTATTTATTCATACATTATTTAAAATGTGACCACACATTGAAATGAGAGAAAAAAAGAAAAAAACAAGGAGAAGAATGAAAACAAATAGAGGAGAAGAAGAATGAAAACTCGTAATTATGGTTATTTATTGAATACATTTATCAAAATGTGACAACACTCGGAGTGTAGTAAACGCATAAGCATTGGAGTAATGATAGTTTACAGACTGGTCACCTGTAACTCAAGCAAATTTACGAGATCAACAGACCTTAATGTATTTTTCAAAACGCTAACATTGGGGGCCATAACAACATTGTCAGGAAGTTTACGATAGAATCTAGCTGAACGGAAGGCAAAGGAGTGAAAGAGTGGCCTTCTGCGGGTGCGTGGAATATGAAAGGCATATCTAGATTTTCGGCCATTGCAGGATTTGAAATTGTACATTTTGCAGACCGGTATATCAATGAGACCATTGAGAATCTTATACGAGAATACTATGTCGGCTATAGTTCTACGAGACAACAATGTGGCTAGATTGAACATCTCGAGCCTTCTTTTATAAGATGGTCGTAGCACTGAACAGTCAAGTCTGGAGCAGCGCAAGTATAGCAACCTTGTGAAGATATGCTGAACATTTTCAATCTTCCTAATAAAATGAACTTTATATGGAGACCAAATAGGAGAAGAAAACTCTAACAATGGAATAATGAAAGTCTTGTAGCACCGAATATATGGATGAGCATTCCTAATGCACAATGAACGGAACAAAGCATATATCATTCTCAGTGTACGTCTCGTTATCTGTTCTATGTGATATCCATAAGACATATCGCAATCAATGTAAACCCCTAAATCTCGGACCGGTGATAATGCTGCTTCAAATGCGACACTTCTGCCATTACATACCGTGACGAAGTAGGGTAGACGTGGATTTCGCTTCTCCAGATGAAGGACACTGCATTTACTGCTCGCCACCGTCAGTTGCCATTCTTCGCTGAAGGATTGTAGAGCCAGAGCAGCTGATGTGAGTTGGGAGTGAGCAGAAAGAGGGTCATCAGGGGAGAAGGTAACAAACATCATGATATCATCCGCAAATAACTGTACAGACACATGATTAAATTTGGTGAGTGATGATGTTAAGCCAGCAATATATAGAGAAATAAGAATCGGACCTAAAACAGAGCCTTGTGGAACGCCAGATATAATGGTGAATCTGTCCGATAGAGACGGGAGGAATACCATTGTCCTTAGTAAACACAGAAGAGAAATAGGAAGCCAAAGCATTAGCCTTCGCTATGGCACTAATCATGGGTTTCCCCTGAACAGTTAAACAACCAATTCGAGTCTAGTCTTTCAGTTTATTTCTAACAAAGCGAAATAAATTCTTGCTAGACTCAAAAGTTAAACAACCAATTCGAGTCGAGTCTTTCAGTTTATTTCTAACAAAGCGAAATAAATTCTTGCTAGACTCAAGAAGGGAGGAATACCATTGTCCTTAGTAAACACAGAAGAGAAATAGGAAGCCAAAGCATTAGCCTTCGCTATGGCACTAATCATGGGTTTCCCCTGAACAGTTAAACAACCAATTCGAGTCGAGTCTTTCAGTTTATTTCTAACAAAGCGAAATAAATTCTTGCTAGACTCAAGAAGTTTACTTTCACATGACATGTTAAACTTTTTAACTTCTGTTTCTATACGCTTGCATATTCTTTTGTATATACCATCTATACCATTTATCTCTGATGCCTTCCGTAGAGATATTTGCTGTGCTATTCGTGAAGTAGGGTTAGACGATGTTGATGTTTTAGAGAGGTCGCCGGCCTCCCTTCAGACCTTGTTATGTAGAAATCGCAAAAATGACCGTCTTTGCTACAAATACAGAAACATCCCTACGGAGGGATTCCAGTTAGGAAATCGAGAATGGAAAAAAATCATTGCATACCAGCCGCTCAAAATGACGCAAAAGGGAAAATTAAATGAAGTGGGGAGAGTTGTTACATGACGGCCGCTGAGGAGAATGACAAAAAGGATAGATCTACAACATTCAGGGATAGATCTACAACAGATAGATCAACATTAATAGCGTTTTTGATCTACAACCTGCGCTTGCGTATGGTAAGAAAAAGCCTGTATAGAATCTTTTTTCCGAGTCTCTTAATAAGGGCGGTCTTATTCACATAGTAAAAACAATACATAGAATGCTTTTAGCTCGACGCGTCTTTCCAACGTAATCGTCTTCATGGTGGGCGGGACGACGTTCGCGGAATCTGCGGTGATCCGTGCGTGGAACGAGCGGTGACTGGCGGCTGCAGGTGTTGGCCTGTCCGCCGTTCTCCTTGCATCAACTCCCAGGAAGCGCTTTTTTTGCTTGAATATGCATCTAAAATCAAGGGAGCAAGCAACCCTGCTTTTTGGAAACAATTTAAGAGCATTGTACGTACCATCATGGGAATAGTCCTGGGGTGGCATAATTGTAGTGTGCGCGACTATTGTGCAGAGGGTCTCGATTTTGATTCCAGATTCACTCAAATCGATGGGTTAAGACATTTTGGTAGTGTACTGGCACGAATCTGACTCTCCCCGCTGCTGCGACACACACTAGCAGTGATTTAGCGATTAGCCACTGGTTCTACCAGGATAGGTGTCTTGCATCCCAAGGAGCGCGTAGCCTACCGCGAGGCAACGAGCGCGAGAAAGATTATTGCACCACCATTCTAGTAGCTCATAGGTCACCAGCACTTTTTAAAATTAAAAAAAAAACCGTTTTACGAGCGAAAAAGTCTATAATAATGTCTACCTTCTCCGCTCTTTACCTTCAGCTCGCTTATCATTATTCTAGACTTCTCCGTTCAAAGAAGCAGTCGTTCTTCTTAAAGTCTGCACAGTTACACTAGACCTTTGGTTAATTTGTAATAGCAAAATGATGTGTTTTCGATAAGTTTGCAAAATTACATGACTTTACAGCTTTATAGACCAATTGAAAGCGATGCGGTTAAACTGAATACGGATCAAACTGGAAAATGATTCATAATTAATCATACAAAGTAATTTGTAAATAAAGAGTTTGCGAATAAGTAGACATTTATGAAGTAAACAGATTTGAATTCTGGTTCGAAATTAGTATCGATGTAAATTACGACTAATTCATGTTTATATGTCTGACTGTCGTGTTAAAAATCAATTTAAAAGAGGAGAGTGTAAGTGCCATTAAGATTATATTGTTATTGTAAAGATATTTTTGTGTAGGCCGGAGTTTTCGAATGTTCAGAAAGTGTTCCATGTTTTTATATAAGAGCAAGAAACATTGTTCATGATGTTATATCGAAATTAATTCATGAGTGACAGGTAAATTGATTGTTTGGGAAGATGAGAAAAGGCCAAGTATAATGTCATTAAAAGTAAAAGAGTAATTTACATTATTTGTCATTAAAATGTCATTAAAAGTAAAAGAGTATATTTACATTATTTGTGGAACATTTTGTTTTTGTAGCCATATGATCTAGTGGATTTGAACACAAATTTTGGCTTTAATTGGATCCAATTCTCATTCCTTAGTTGGTTGGAATTGAAAAATCAGGTGAGATATGACCACTGATCGAGTGACTGAAACACACATGCAATTTTGAGTAGTATAACTAATTACTTAGTACTTTATTAATTTAAGTTAGACTTTTTAACATTATTTTCACGAATTGAGTATTTTGGGACGTGAAATAGGTTTTTGTGGTTCATGGTTTGTAAATATTTGTTCTGAAATGTTTTTCTTAATAGAAGTATACATACACACAGACATTCCAGGTATTTCCGAACAATCTTTGTATCCTGAACTTTTTTGTGAATCTTTTGTAAATGAATTGTTACAATTTTGGATGTGAATTAAAGATTGCATAAAAAGCTCCTGTTCAATCAGAAATGAGACATAATAACCTGCAGGAACACTATGAACAAAAAATTTGCTGAAACCATAGGTCCAGTTGCAGAAGCACATGATTCGAGGTAAATATGTTTTTCCCTCTTATTCATTGAGTGTCCGCTTGTTTAGTACGGTGCTCCCTATCTCGCAGTCCCGAAAACTTACTGGAATGTTAGTATTCCAGATGGTATGTGATGTGCGGCAGCCTTAACGACGATCTCTCGAAAAATATGCTTCATTTCCACAGAAGATATTTGCGTCTTGTCCCATCCACAGTCTTGAAACGAACTTTCAGTCTCTTCCAGAAACTTGGGCCAGCGTGCTTTGGCGAGATTGCAGTATGTGCGACCACTCCCTTATGATAAAAAAACAGGCTCGCGAAAAACTTTTTTCTTCAACACAGCATGACGAGACTGTAGTGCGCTCCTTGCTTGATGATCTCAATATACAAGTGAGGCCGGAGGTCGTGTTCAGAATGGGGCAGGGACCGCGTCGTCTTCTCAAGGTCATGCTTCCTTCTCGGGCATTCGTTCTTTCAGCTCTACGCGCTGCTCCAACTCTTCGTTCTAAACCGAACTGGAAAGGCGTCTTTGTTCGAAAGTCGATGACTCCTGAGGAACTTGCTGCGTGGAATGCAAAACGGTCACTTCTGAAGACACTGCGTGAGCGTGACCCCAGGTGCACTTGGGTTCTATATCGAGATGAGCTGTGGCTGAAAGAGGAAATTGGTGGTACCCGTAAAACGTCCCCACCATCCCTCTCTTCTCCGTTGTTTGCGTCTCCGCCTCCACCGGTTACTCCGCTTTCTCGTCATAATCAGGGAAACTAGCTCGGCAAGGATCCTTCCGGAACACTTGTTCAGCTTCTCTTCCTAATTCGACTATTTCTTTGAAATTGATTTATTTTAACATGCGCTCTCTTAGTAATAAACTAGTTGCTTTCCGATCTTTTCTCGAGAATGAAAAGCCAGATATTATCGCACTATCCGAAACATGGTTGAACTCTAGAATACTGGACAGTGAGATCATTGGTTCGCTTCCATACACAGTTGTTCGCTGTGATCGTGATTCACGGGGTGGCGGGGTAGCAATTGTTCTTCGCGACCACATCCATTTCACAAGACCTGCGTTGAGTCTTTCTAATATGGAAATAGTTTGTATCGACTTATTTCTCTCTTCCTCTTTCATTCGTCTCACAGTTTGCTATCGTCCTCCTCGTTTTGATTGTGCGGAAACCCGAATATTCTGCGATGTTCTATCTGAAATTTTTTCGACTTCTGAAAATTCTAGCCTCTGTGTGGGCGATTTCAATTCAGATTGTCTCACAAATGGTTCTTCTCCATGTGACAATTTGCTGATAGATTTAGTAACATCTCACAGACTCCACCAACTCTGCAGTACACCCACCCGTCAAAATAAGTGCATCGACTGGCTCCTCTCTTCTCATTCACACCTTTGCTCAAATGTTCATGTCATACCTTCATTTCCCACTTGTGATCATTATGGAATGGCCTTCTCGATTTGTGACTCTGCTCTACCTCGCCCTTCCTTCAATGTTCTGGACTACTCCAGAACAGATTTTGAAGGACTCAGTCAATACTTAACCACTATCGAATGGGAGTCAGCTTTTGACAACTTTTATTCTATTGACGATCTTTACTCTCGCTTCCTTGATATCCTAAAAAAGCTCTCTTGCCCAATTCGTTCCCTTACGCGTTCCACGATCCGTCACAACTGCTTATCCTCCACACATTCAGGAGTTAATCGAATACCGTAATTTACTCTTCTTGAGTATGGAAATCCCAAGAGTTCGCGCATTATATGATAAATCCAGCAAGGATCTTCTCAAACAAATTAATAAATGGAATAGGCATTGTCAGAAAGTGAAACTGGTCAAGTCGCGTGACTTGTATAGACATATAGCCTCTTTGATCAAACCTAAGACCTGTCCTCCTCGTGTTCTCATTGACTCTTCGGGTGTTAATGTTCTCGACACATTTCAAAAATGTGATCTACTATCGAAGGAATTTGTTTCCTCGTTTACTCTCGACGATGGACTGTCTCCCCCACTACTCGGTCCTTCCATTCAACAACAAGTAAGTGACTTTATCTGTTTTCCATCTACTGTAGCTCGGTTGTTATCAAAATTGAAAGGTACTTGCAGCACTGGTGCTGATGGGATTCCGCAAACAGTTTTCAAAAAATGCTCAAAATCTCTCGCTCTTCCATTTGCACATATTTATAACTTCTCTTTATCTCTCGGTGTTGTACCTGAAATTTGGAAGCATTCTTTGATCACTGCCATTCCTAAGTCTGGTAAAGACCCTTTTCTTTCATCTTCTTACAGACCCATTTCTATTCTTTCTCCAGCTTCAAAGGTTATGGAACGGGTTATCAGGTCTATTATAATAGAGCACGTTTCTCATTTTGAGATACTCTCCTCAAGTCAACACGGTTTCCGGGCGGGTGCTTCCATAGTTACAAATTTACTCTCATGTGAAAATGATTGGACGAAGGCTCTAAGTGCAGGACTCTCCACCGATGTGATTTATCTAGATTTCTCTCGTGCATTTGACACAGTATGTATAAATAAATTGTTACGAAAATGTACTCATTTCGGTATACCGAGTCTAGTTATAACTTGGTTGAAGTCGTTCCTAACAGATAGAGAATTTTCCGTTCGTATGGGCGACACCTTATCAACTCCACATCCTGTTACATCCGGTGTCCCACAAGGGTCTGTATTGGGACCCTTGCTCTTTGTCTTATACATATCCGACTCAAATCAAGTTCTTTATTCATTCACTAACGTTCGATATCAAGCATGTGCTGATGACATAAAGTTGTATCTGTCTTACAACAAGAATAACATGACAGAACGTTGTCTGGAACTTCAAGCTTCTCTAGATGAAGTATCATTCTGGTGTACTTCCAACCAATTATCTCTCTCTACCTCTAAAACAGTTCATTTACATATCGGGTCTACGGCACTTACTCCTAACTATTACATAGACAATACTGCTTTGGAGTGTGTGAGTCGAGTTCGTGATCTAGGTGTACAAATAATCCCTTCTCTTCGGCGTAATATCACTATATCTGACCGAGTATCTAGAGCTAATTCTGCTCTATATTTAATGTTAAGAGCCGTGAACATCAATGATGCCTCTATCTTGGTGAAATGCTTCAAAATTTATGTCATGCCTCATTTAGAATTCGCTTCAAGTTTCTGGAATCCGCACTTCAAAAAAGACGTCGAAGAAATTGAGAAAGTTCTCAGGTCTTTCACGAGAATCGTATTCGCTCGCTGCTTTCCTAACTGTAGCTATCCTCACGGAAATACATCTTATACAAGTAGACTCTCTAAGCTAGGTCTCATGCCTTTAGAAGAGAGACGAGTATATACGGATTTGACCATGGCATGGAAAATAATCAATGACAAAACCATCATTAAGAAACAACATTTTTCCAAAGAACCAAAGAAACGCGAACTAATTCTCACGGAGTTTCAATAGAAGTAACGAAGAACAGTGCTAGGTACAATTCATTTAGTCTGAGAGTAGCCCGTTGGTTTTCTCGTGTACCAGAAATGCTTGACATAACTTCTTTCAAAATGTTCGTAGAACTGCTTAAAATAATAATGTGATGAAAAACCTTGCCATTACGAACAAAGTTGACTGATTACAGCCTTTTGCGATTTTTGAACAAC
>CAXKTG010000127.1:0-20821 GCA_964056735.1 Allodiplogaster pararmata
AGACCCAGATAATCAGGCCGAAAACCGTGATAGTGGCGCATGTGAAATCGCCAAGTGCGCCTTGATCCGAAAATACGTGCAGTCTCTGGCTTTGTCATACTACTAATAAGTGCTGTTGTCAGGTGACAACTTGTGAGGTACTTCCCTTCATTTTACATTCCTCAGGTCCGACTGGAAAGTAATTGCGCAACAATATACTCGTCGTAGGGTTCATAATGCTGAAATGAAGGAGATGAAATTTTATTGGCTGTCTGAAAACGAAGCAACTTACTTTCTTTTTTCGGCCTTTAACAAATCGCACTCAAGACACTCAAACACTCAGAGACTCACTAAAACACGGCCTCAACTCTGGCCTTTTACAAATCACACTCAGAGACTCGCTAAAACACGGCCTCAGCTATGGCCTTTTACAAATCGCACTCAGAGACTCACTAAAACACGGCCTCAACTTAAAAACGGCCTAGCTCAATTAATTAGTATTCTTTTTTCTTTCTCTTTTTTATTTTTTTTCTTTCTTTTTTCTTACTTGTTCTCTTACTTTCTTTGTAAAAAGTTGGCTTTAATCTACTTCAGCCGTCCAAAGATTTTTTCTCAGAAAGAGATTTTGTTCATTAAAACTCCCTTCCCCCCTTTCTCCTTAGGGCCCCCCTTCCCCCCATTCCCCCTCCCCCCTCTCCCCTAGGGCCCAACCCTCCCCCCTTTGCTTAGGTAGGGCCCTCTTCCTCCCCCCTTCCCCCTTTAGGGCCCCCCTCCCTTCCCTGCTTAGGTAAACCCCCTTCCCCCTCCCCCCTTTCCTTTCCCCAAAATTTATAAAGATAATTTAAAGAGAAAGAAACAGAACAAGTAAGAAAAAAGAAAGAGAAAAAATAAGCTAGGCCGTTTTTAAGTTGAGGCCGTGTTTTAGTGAGTGTCGTTGAGGCCGTGTTTTAGTGAGTCTCTGAGTGCGATTTGTTAAAGGCCCCTTTTTTCTCAGATTCAGAATGACTGGAGAAATTTTCGCTTTTCCCTATTCAACCGATTCATTCCAGTTTTACTATTCAAATGTTTGCTTCTGTTTCTCTCCCTTCATATTTATCTGTGCATGCCCTTTGATTACTATCTTTATTTTTAGTTTCCTTTTATTTTTCTCGATCGCATACTCTCTTTCTTCATCTTTTATCTCCTTTCTCCCTACCTCTTGGTCATTCTTACTTCCTCTCCATATCCACTCCTTCATCTCACTTTCTTCCACCCTTTTTCTAGTTATTTTTCTTGCCTCTAATCATTAGTAGAAAGTCTCACCTTCCCTTTATTGTACTTTTATCAGAGCCAATATGAATGTTTATTTGTATATTCATCCCTACTAATCGCCAGATCCTTGCTATTTTTCCTCTTTTCTTCACCTCTCTCATTTCTGTTATCTTTCCTTTCATGCTCAATTGTCTTCTTCTTATCGTTTTCTCTACATATGCATCGTAACAAGTCAAGGACGGTGTCTCTACCATATTTCTCTACCATATTTCTACTATGTCGATGAAGTTTTGCGTGAAAAGTAGCATGTTATAGTATATAGATAGTGTGGGTGAAATGGGATGGAAAAAGAAGATAAGAGAGAAGAAAGAGGGGAGGACGGGGAAGAACGAAACTAAGAGGCTCAGAGAAAGTGAGAGTTTACGTCATTGAAAGATCGGTTTTGAAATCCGGAATGTTATGAAATGGTTTTACCCAGGGGTGGTTAGATTTCTCTGGGGAAGGAGCAGCTGATTGATAGTAATACAGGGAAGAAGAAAAAGCTTTAAAATGGAGAGGAAAATAGCATGGTTAAGAGAGTGAGAAGGTAAGATAGATAAAGAGAGAGAGAAAAATAGAAAGAAAGAGTGGATGGGAAACAGGTAAGAATTAAAGAAAGAAAGAGAGAGAGAGAGAATTTGAGAGATAGGGAAAATAAAAGACCTAGAGGAACACCTTAAGAGAGCTTTCACGTTGACGTATCCGTCTTCTTATCCTACTGATATTGAACGCTGACCAGTAGACTTTCTTTTTTTCCGTCGCATATCTTTTTCATTGATTCTCCCAACTACATTTTTCTCTTTATTCCTCTTTTACATTTCTCTCTTTCTACTGCCGACCCTCCCTCTCTCTCTCTCTCTCTCTCTCTCTCTCTCTCTCTCTCTCTCTCTCTCTCTCTCTCTCTCTATTCACTTTTACCTTCTCTCTAATCTCTGCATTTTAATTCTCGTCAATCATAAATTTATTCACCAAAGCTAACCTACAAATGTGCTTTTTCTTATTCGGTTAAGAGTTTTTCAATCGACTTCCTAAGAAGTTTTTTCGTCAACTTGAAAAAAAAATGTTATATTGACTCCTCCTGTCGTAAACTCCATCCGTCGTCTTATATAACCTCTGTTTGAATACATCCGCCTTAGGAATGTTTAACCCCTACTGCAGTGAATAAACCATGAGCATGGGTTGGATACGCTTTATTCGTGCCAACTGTATATGCAGTGAATAAACCATGAGGTTTACAAAACTTGTATTGTACAACGATACATGATAAGGTCAAATTGTCGCTACACATCGATAAAACCTAGATAAAACAACGATCACACATGATTTCATGAGACGTTTTCATTACTTGCCAGTTATGCGGTGGCTAAACCATGCCATTGAATAAACACATCTTATTATACAGTGATGCAGTTAATGTTCTATTGCAGATCCCACATGGATAAGACGTAGCTGAAAACACTAAAGGCATACAGGTGTCGTGACCAACTTATATATACAAAGACTTAACCATCAGGTTTGAACTAAGAAACTTCGTATTGAACACTAACACGGATAAGGTGTCGGAGAATCACACATAAATAAACTTCACCGATGCCAAACACATGCCATTAACAACGCTTCTGTTAACCCGTTCTTACATGTCAGTATTCATCTTAATCATCAATACACAATATGATCTCCCGATCCCACTCAGCAAAAATCCCCGATGCTGTTAAAACATTTCAACATTGTAGCTTACAATTAGTACCACTCCGTCTCTCAAGTATTCTTATTGTATTTACATAGATGGTAATCCTCCTTCCGCCTTAATCGCATCCTTACTGTATGACGCATTTCCTTCTCTGGACTGCCACCCTCTTTGAAACTGTACTTCCTCCTTTGACGCACCTTCCTCCAATGCACTCTAAAAAAACACACCTTCCTTTTACACTCAATCTAAACACACCTTCCTTAGGCACAACAAAACGTAGACTGAATATCCTCCCTTCCTGGAACACCTCTCGCGTGCAACCGCACGCGACCGCTCCGCTTATATCGTCCCTAAGGCCCGTATTCAAACACCAATTATATTGACTCCTACTGTCGTAAACTCCATCCGTCGTCTTATATAACCTCTGTTTGAATACATCCGCCTTAGGGATGTTTAACACTTACTGCAGTGAATAAACCATGAGCATAGACCAAGGTAGAGACCGTGCTTTAAAAGTCTTTTATGAATCACAGAGACAGAATACGCACTCCGATGTCGCTCTTACCCCCATTGAACGGTCTCACAGTATTAGTTCCTAGTATTATACTTGCTCCCTTACCGTGACGAAGTAAGTTTAGCACGTAGGGTTCCCATGTTGGACCTCTTCTCAACCTACTGTACCACGCACTGTCTTGCTACAGATGTAGCCCAACAATCACACTAAATAGATTCACACTCTCTTGCCATACGTCTACTTTTCACGATTTAATGAAGTCGGCTGAACCAACCCCAGAAGAAGACCTGACTTCTTTCCTTCCTGTTCGACGAATGCGTGGACTCCGTCTGTTCCTGGGACCTCCCTCCTGGAGAATAACTTTTTTCCCACTTGGCATTCCTTTCGTGTGCAAACATGTCTGCCGCTGGCTCTCGCCATTTCGCTACGCAGAATCTGCTTATATTCTCCCGAATCCCCCAGTCATCATAGTCTACCACTCGACTTTGTAAATCTGTTTCCGTGTACGTCTCTCTTGTAACAAAAGTAGTGAGGCAAATCGCGTTCATTTTCAATCTTTGATTTTCAATAGCAATCTTATGCAAATCCGCCTTCCTACTTCCTTTCTAAATTATAGCAACCACCGCTTGATTGTCTGACAGTAACTCACCGGGCATCTCTCGAACTCTTTCTCTACCACTTTAATTACGAACCAAACCGTTTTGATTCATCGCACTCAATCTTCATGTCCACCAACCACTCTCTGCACCAAGCTGCTCGTAGGTTTTACTCGAACCTCTCTATCCAATACTTTATCTCACTTCTTTCTTGATCTCCCAATTAGGTATTAATCCTGTCATGTCCTGTTCTTCTAGCTTCGGCTATTACCGCTCCCACATGTCTCTTGCGTAAACATGTTTCCGCGCCTAGCTCAACATAGTATGAATTGTGTCAAATACTTCCCCCTTTCTTTTATCGTCGTCCACACATTTACCGCAATGTTCTCCAATCGCTATAATGCTTCCAACATTCTCCTTTCCGACCAGAAGCTGAATGCTCATGTCCAACTCCCTCATTCCGGGTCTGTGTATCTCCTAGCGCGCACAGTTTGGCGTGACTATCTTCATCCAAAATACGCGATTATACCCTATTGAACGATAATTATACAGTTCGAGGCTGGTCTCTGAAGCATTTTCAGATAAGGTATACTGTTTCCAACGCCATAACTAAGCCTCTTCCCTTATCAATCTTACCCCCGCTGGGTTCTGCTTCTATTCAGACTTGTTCTCTTCCACGTTTGCGCCTGTTAGCTCCAGGTCCTCTCTCCATACCTCACCTGTCCTATGGAATTCATTCACAGTTCTTCATACGATTCCATCATTCAAGTACATACAACAACAATGCCTTCTGCATTTTTCATTCTGACGGCATACTACGCCTCTTCCCAGATCAATTTGATACCCTAGCCCTAACCCCCGCTGGGTTGGACTTCCATTTGGACTTGTTCTTTACGTTTGCGCCTGCTAGAACCAGGTCTTCTCTCACCTCTCCTGCCTTGTCGCATTAATTCCCAGTTCTTCATACGAGTTCATCATTTAAGTACACACAACAATAATGCCTTCTGCATTTTTCATTCTGAAGGCATACTACGCCTCTTCCCAGATCAATTTGATACCCGAGCCCTAACCCCCGCTGGGTTGGGCTTCCATTTGGACTTGCTCTCCACATTCGCGCCTGCTAGCTCCAGGTCTTCTCTCACCACCTCCACTGCCCTGTGGCATTCATTTCAAGTTCTTCTCCATGCTCTTTTATCATCCAAGTACATACAATCAGTAATGCCTTCCGCTCTACACTTCCTCACCAAAACTGGAACACTTTTGTGAAAACATACTGGGCTGCGCTCAAACCGAACGGCATCACAGTAAATCTAAACTCTTACCCTCTTTTTTAAAAAAAGAATCCTATGAAACCTAACCAACTTCTGTCCTCTTTCGAAACTGCCACATGATGTTACCCTGCTTTAATTCAAGAGTGGCCATGAACCTATTCACCAGCAGAGCGTACCAACTTGTTTCCGAATCCTCGTACCAGAACGATGTAATAAAAGCTCATTAACACTTCTCAACTCGTGGATCAATCTCGATTTTTCCCCTGTCATCACCACTGTCAACTTCTGTCCTCTTTACAAACGGTCCTCCTCAAATACCTCCCTTTGCCTCAAATACCTCCCTTTGCCCTCACCTCACCCCTGCCACGTGAAAAAATTGAAATAGGTCGATCGCCCGATTAGGCCTGTTTGGGCTGAGTTGAAGCTAATAAAAAAATTTTTTTCATTTATTTAACGGCTCGCTCTTTCCCTATTCCTCAATCTATCACTCCTCTGACCTTCTCATCATTCCAGACCTCCTCGACCCCTTTCAGCTAATATCTTCATACTTTTTCAAGTCGAGGCCTCTCCAATACTCGGAATGTTAACCTCAAGTCAAGCTGCAGGCGCTAATCTCACCCGTAGCGCCTTCTCGCCAACACCCGTTCCTCCTTGCGATCTAATGGCGCTGAACACCTTAACTTGCAATTAGTACTAACTCTACAACTCTCTTGAGAGTACGACTCTCAATAAACAAATGCGCACACAATCGTTAATGCAAACCAATAACATTTACACACGCGCTGTTCACATAACACTCAATCTAAACACACCTTCCTTAGGCACAACAAAACGTAGACTGAATATCCTCCCTTCCTGGAACACCTCTCGCGTGCAACCGCACGCGACCGCTCCGCTTTTATCGTCCCTAAGGCCCGTATTCAAACACCAATTATGGAGCGTTAGAATTCGACTTTTCACTTTGCAAAGTAATTTTCTGCAAAGTGATCCCGTTGAACGCTCCAATGTCTCACCACGAATTACCGTAAAAAGAAACATGAACTACGGTGAAAAGAAAGAACACATGCATTCTAAGACAAAGCGATGATTTTTCTGTAAAATTCCTAAAAAAAATACGCACAACAGTAAAAGTTATTATAAAAGTAATACCGTAGTCTATTTTTCTTTTCGAGGTAATTCGTGGTGAGACATTGGAGCATTCAACGTGATCACTTTGCAGAAAATTACTTTGCAAAGTGAAAAGTTGAATTCTAACGCTCCGTTATTCTGTTTTGGCTAATTTTAATTCATCACTGTTTCGACTTCGAACCTTTTTATAAATAAAACGGAAGGCGAATGAAAAGTTTTTTCCTTTTCCATCTTCTTTTAATCAATGTTTCTGTTTCTATAATACTTGACTTTTTCTCCTTTTCCTTTTTTCCTATTTCTTTTTTTATATTTAATAACAGAGTTTGTGTCGGGTGAATTCTCTTCAAATCATTTTGCTCCTTATTTTTATCGTGTAAAACAGCCCTTTAGGAGGCCTCAGAAGAAGGACCGAAAGTATGATATAAAGTATAGTCTTCGTTGCAGCCTTCGTTAGACTTTCTACATTTCAAAACACGCTATTGAAAAGAGCTCCTCCTTCCCATCTCCGTAATTCCTCCCGGGCTGAGTAACCGAATAACCGAATTACTTGCCCCATTTCTTGTTCCACCTACCATTCAGGGTTCTTTTTTCTGCTTTACTGTCAACCTCTCTTATATTCCCTGTTCTCACAATGCTTTTTCTTGACGTTCGTGGAGAATGAATAAGTGATTTAATGATTGATTAAATAAATGAATGAATGAATGAATGAATGAATGAATGAATGAATGAATGAATGAATGAATGAATGAATGAATGAATAGGCTTAACCCCTAGCATCTGCTTCTCATTGAGTTTCCCTGGTGATCCACCGCAAGAAAACTATGGTTAAAATTGCAGCTCTTCATGTCAATGTCTCTCACCACGTTTCTAAGTCTTTTACATTTCTGTAAGGGGGAGGGGACTCCACTATTCCTCCTCCGCTCTTTACCATCGGTGTGTCCTTGTTAGAAGTGACTCCCGAGTCGCGTATAAATATCGACTTTTAGCCTTTTTTGATCAAGTGAGAAAGATAGAGAAAGGTGGAAAGAAAAAAGCGTTAGAGACGAAGAGAGAGAAAGAGAGAGAGAGAGAGAGAGAGAAGGAGAGAGAGAAAGAGAGAGAGAGAAGGAGAGAGAGAGAGAGAGAGAGAAAGAGAGAGAGAAGGAGAGAGAGAAGGAGAGAGAGAAAGAGAGAGAAAGAGAGAGAAAGAGAGAGAAAGAGAGAGAGAGAGAGAGAAAGAGAAAAGAATTTTCTTTAAAAAGGTTTTAGAGAATAGAAAAAGAGAAGGAATGAATAAATGAATTGAATTGAATTGAAGTAGAGTAATAACATAGAAAAGACAGAGTAGAAGGAAATATGTGAATGAAAAGTGTTGAAATTTTTTGCACAGGAAACGTAGGTATTGCTCAGAAGTAGGAATAGAGAGAGAGAGAGAGAGAGAGAGAGAGAGAGAGCGAGAGAGAGAGTAAAAAAAAAGAAAAACTGAAGAAAGATGTCGAGAGAGAAAGCAAGAGAGATATCAGAGGTAAGTTATAAAAAAGTTTTTTGCCTTCTTGTGTCGAAAATTCACCAGTACTTCTTGAAATCGGGAAAAAAAATCTCACCCGATCACTTCCGTGCACTCGGAATATTTTCAGTAACTATTTGCATGCCTTTTTCAGTTATTCATTGGCAGTCTTCATTTGCAATATATCATCATGAAGAAACTTCCTCTCAGTTCAGTAGCACTTCCAGTAATACAAGTCCTCGGGCTTTTATTCGTCTCGTGGAAGGGCTCTTCGAGACACGGCTCTTCGAGATGAGATAGTAACTTGAACTGGTAGAAAAAGTTGTATCTCCGTAGAAAACTGCTATTTGGCTAGAAATATTCGTGCAAGCACTTTAAAAACGTCGGTGAGTTGAACCGTCCGTGATGCGAGTTGAACTTGTGACTCACCGCACAATGGCCAGCCCTCTCTACCATTTTGCCACGCGCGGGAACATTCTTAGATTCCACAGTAAACCTCTTGCGCATCATGTAGTAACTCTTAAAGAGCACATTTGTTCTGTGTTATGCTCTTTTGATGTGTTGAAGAAGAAAAGACGAAGTCGAACGTTTCGCTTTATGAAAAGGCCAAAATCTATTCTTGGCAAAAGCCAAATCTATTCTCCATCAAAATGGATACACTCTTTCCGAGAAGCCACTCGGCCAAAGGAAACATCTACCCGCAGTTCAAAACAACAGAGCTATCCTTTAAATACCTTTCATCTCCGATTCATTCACTAGAGATGTTCGTAGATTTGTTCAAGATAAATATTCAGATAATGTGTATGTCTTAGAAAAACCTCCAGCTTCTCTACAGTCTATTCTTTGTAGGAACCGTAACCATGATAGATTTTTTTAACCCTAAAATTTGTATCTTCTGCCTAACAGCAAAAGTTGGCATCTGCAACACACCCGGTGCCGTCTATAAAATAACATGTTCATGTAGTTCATTTTACATAGGACATACAGGCGGCCCGGTTCACACTAGAGCCACGGAACATATTCGTTCAGCTAAGAACCCGAATGCTCCATCTTATTCAACTAACGCCTTCTCCCAACATTTTCTTTCCGCTCACAATTGCACTGACTTTGTTCTAACAGGTTCCATCTTGCATGTTGAAACTAATGTTGTACGCCGAAGAATAGTAGAGGCGATACTTATTTATACTCAAAAGCCTGATCTTAACAATAAAACTGAACTAGCAGAAGAACTCTCTCATCTCTCTCTTGCCTTTACTTTAACTTTCGCTCGTTTTCATTGAATCATCTTTTCAACTGACCTACTGCCTTTTCTCATCTTTTCTCCTCCGGTAACCTATGCATCACCAAATACCATCAGAGGATGATTATTATCTTCACTTCATTTCTCGGTTTGTTCTATATATTTTACTCATATCAGCTTTCATGTTTTACCCATTTCCTGTGTTATCTTCATTGTTTTAGGTGATTTTAACTCGCTGACGATGCTTTTATAAAGCGAAACGTTCGACTTCGTCTTTTCTTCTTCAACGCATCAAAAGGGCACAAAATAGAACAAAAGTTTACTGTCTACTGGATATCTCATCCAATGCGTTTAATTGAGCATAAACTCTTCATCTCTTAAAGAGCACTTCTTCTCCGTCTATTTGTCAATCTGCGAATTTTCACTACACTAATTAACCTGAAAAGATTCATTGGTAGACTTAATTAGTTGAAAATTTTTAGGCGATTTTTAAGAACTTCGTAATTTTTTTTTGCTTCAACCCTCTCTGTCTAGGATTCCCTCAGGATTCACCATCCCTTTTTTCTCGTATATTTCTTCCTTTCTTTTTTTCTTTATTTTTTCTCTTTATTAGTGTCTTATTTTCTTTTCATTTCGAATGTTTTTCGCACTTTTAAATGGAAAAAAATTAAAGAAAATAAAATAATTTCCCCTTTTCTCATGTTCAGAGCTTCTTTTCAATTTCTTTTTGAGTTACGATTTCTTTCGTCACGTTTTCAAGTACATATGTGATAAGCTTGTTTTATGTACAGTAAGAAATGAGTTCGAGATAGACGGAAGAGGTGGATTGGTCGAATACTACATAGGGTCTGATGGCTTGCCTGTCCTAAAAAACTAGATCGATCATCTGTTACACATGAAAACCTTACATAGAAAAGGCAGACTATCAAATAAAACATTTGTCTAAATTTCCTCAAACTCTTTCTACAATGTTTTTCTATGAATGTTTGTCTACCGCTGGGTCTCGATCCATGAATATTCTTCCGAGAATTTTTTGAAATTCTGAGATACGCAAGCTGAAAAAAATTTCCGCATCTTTCCCTTATTCTCCTTGTCTATCTCTCTCACATGATCGTGTTCTGAATAGATCATTCCGATCTCGTTTAACCCTTCTCTGTCTCGTCTAAATATTTTCGATCTCGTCTAACCCTCTTCCATTCAAGACGGCTCTGATCGAAGAGGAATGTGGTGAGAGCGGTTTTTCTGGCGCTTCTTCGCGAGAGAGCGACTTCTATCGCGAGCCTGGGCAGGGGAGCAGAGAAGCAGAGGAGGCAAGCAAGGCGGAAAAAGTGGACACGGACCCCCTGGAGAGGAGCGCTTGGAGGGATCTGCTGCCCCCGGGCATGCTCTTTGGGCGGGAAAGGAGGAAAGAGAATGGAGAGGATGGGGAGAGCTGTTTGCAGTCTGTTGTGAAGGCGCTATCACAACAGGTTCGAAGTTAGGGAGGAAGAGAGAGAAAAGAAGATGGGCTGATACAGAGGAATGAATGTGATCAGGGTTGCGAAAAAAAGAGAGAAATAGGAAGATAAAAAGAGATACAGAGATAGAGAGAGAAAGAAAAATAGGATGAGGAAAAGAAGAAAAAAGGAGAAAGAAAGTCAGCGTAAGATGTATAAGTGATTAAAGAAAACTGAGAATTTTGAAATGGACGACAGAAATGAGAAAGAAGAGAAAACGAAGATTGTGAAAAAAAGGAAAAAGAACAAAAAGGGAAAAGATTAAAAACTCAGTTCGAAACCAATCTTTCAGTTTAGATTACTCCATTCTCAAAGCTTCGAGGCTTGACCAACCAGTCATTTGGAACTTTGTTTTTCAGAATCTTAATTATAGACGATTTGAAAAGACATGATTACAAATATTCTATTCAACCGTGACTTAATATTTGCTAGTTATTTGCAATTCTCACAAGAGAACGTGGTTTTTAAAAAAAATTTTTTAAAGTTTTCTCTCGGTTAAGATATGATATGTCCCAAGATGCGGGTTCACTCAAAATCTGCCAATCTCATCTGTAAATGTAAGAAAAACTTATTTGAAAAAACCCACGAATTTTCAGAAACATTGTGTGCGCTGTCTATCTTTCGTATTCTTACTATGATTCAAAATAATCAAGTTACAGCGTGGCGCAGAGGGGTGAGGCGGGGATTGGAGCCGATAGGTTTTAAAGTTCGAAACCGTCTCAGTCAATTTTTGTTGCTATTTTTAGGAACCCAAAAAATCGAATTTGAAACTAATTTTCAAAACTATAGCTTTGAGCGTATAAATTTAACTGTTCATTAAAACTTGTTCACCGATAAAAAAACTTTATTGAAAAAAAATTCCGCGAAAAAATTCCCATCTCTAATGGTAGTGATAATCTATCACGAAACATTTAAAACATAGGAAATATTCACAATAACAGCATCTGATCATAGGGACACATTCACAAAAACTCGAAGAGTATTCTTGCTCTGTGATAGTGGTGAAAGCATATTCCGAGGGAGTTTCGAATTCGACTGCAACCCTATCCAAGTACCCCGCAGCCCTCCAACTGTATTGAAGAAAGTTAATGAATCGAGGAGCCCAGAACTGATTATAGGTTAGAGAAAGAAGAAGCAATATTCTATCTCTTTGTGAAACGATGAAGTTCGGAATATCGAGAACCCACACAGTTTATAATACAAGCACTTGAATGGTCGAAAAAAATAGTAGGTCTAATGGTTGACACAGAGCTGTACATCTTGGAAGTATAGTTCTGATCGTAAGATTATCTTGAGAAGGTAGGTTTGAGTGGAACATGCTATGATCTCTGAAAGAAGTCCAGGAGTCTAGAATTAGTAGCATCTTTTGTGGAGAGTCAGACTCTACTACAGGGTGGCCCATATACTCGCAAACGCGTTTACAAACGTGTATCTCAGTGCATAAGTGAGCAAGAGTGTTCAAATTTGTACATTTATCAGCACACATTAATAAAAACATTGGGTCAAAAAATCATTCAATTCGGTCCTCTTTGGCACGAACGACAGCCCGGAGTCGCTTTGGGAACGCTTCGATCACTGGACGAAGGTACTTTTCGTCGATCTTCGACCACTCCTCCTGCAGGGATTTTTTAGAGACTCCAGATTCAAGTGAGGATGAGCATTGACTTTACTTTCAAGGTAGGACCACACGGAATAGTCCAGCGGATTGAGGTCGGGCGATGAGGAGGGCCATTCTGGAGATGAAGTCGGGAAAATGAGCGTTGCAACATGCCTGTGTTCCGATAGCCTTGTGAGCAGGCGCAGAATCTTGCTGTAAGACCAAAGGTGTATTACGGTAGTGGGAAGCAGACCAAGGAAGCAATACTTTTCGAAAAATCTGCTGGCGGTAGTATTCCTGATTAATTTTGGCTCCTGGTTCGAACAAAACAAGGGGAGTTTTGCCGGTGGCGGACACTCCGTCCCAAACCAGAGCACTGTCGCGCGTCCAGAGGATTAGGGCGTGGCACCTTTTGAGTCTTTTCTCCTTGTTCTTTAGAGTTAGGATGGCAGCCTTTTTAGTACGATATGGGGGGGAGACTCAAGTCCTCTTTAACGATTCTTTGAAGAGTCTTGCGTGATAAGTTCATCTCGGAGGCCATTTTTTTCAAGCTACACCTAGCATTTCGACCGACTCGCTTCCTCATGGCCTCAATCTTGTTAGTGTGCGCACTAATGGAGGATCACCTCTTCGGGGCAAGTCAGCAAGTGTACCGATCTGTTCAAACAGTTTGATTGCTTTTCAGACAAGATTGCGAGGCGTTGAGATCTTTAGCGATGCGCGTATTTGATCGACCAAGTTTGTGCAAGTCCACAATGAGAGAGCGTGTTCTATGAGAGACCACCATTCTTTTGAGAATTGATCAAATGATATGAAATTTGAACCATGTAATAAAAAACATATGAGAAGAACATGTGTAAAAATTGGAGCTCAGCGTGCACTAAAAATTGAATTATAAACGCCGAAAGATTGGTTTGCGAATAGATGGGCCACCCTGTACACACTGGGCCACCCTGTACACACTGGGCCACCCTGTACACACTGGGCCACCCTGTACACACTGTTTGATCCATTCCTCTGTTGTTTTTTTGGTCATAATGTATGACTTGCCGGCTACTACGACCAAATTGGAGTATTTATTCGACCAGCGAAGTGGGAATCGACCTTGTTGTTCTTGCATCTGGACGAAGAGCTTGGCTCCCAGTCGGCCACTCGCGAATAACATTGGTAGAACAAATATTCTTTTCTCTCTGATAGTCGGTGGAATTTTCATTGGGGTAGGTTTACTGCCAAACTTCATCAGTAGGAGAGTCACAACAACGGAGGGTTCAAAGTTCATTTTGAAACGTTCGAACCAATTGTTGTTATTGTACATTAAGACTGTTTGTTGACGAAAAGATGTGGCGCGAATTCCAATGCAACTTTCACATGGGAACTCTTTTGATTCTTTGGACACGCCAACAACTTTCCCAGACTTTTCTCATTATAATGATTTCTCTTTCTCGTCCGATTTTTTCGGTTCCTAAAAGTCGACTCGGACTGTTTCGAACTTTTAACCTATTGGCTCCAATCCTCCGCCTCACCCCACTGCGCCACGCTGTCACTTGATTACTTTGAATCATAGTAAGGATATCAAAGATAGACAGCGCACACAATGATTCTGAAAATTCGTGGGGGTTTTACAAAAAAAGTTTTTCTTACATTTACAGATGAGATTGGCAGATCTTGAGTGAACCCGCATCTTTGGACATATCATATCTTTACCGAGAGAAAACTTTTTCAGTTTTTATATGGGTCTAAACCACGTTCCCTTATTAGTAGCATTTTATATAATACTTGTTACCAACTGTTTCTAGCTGTTTTAAGCGCTATCTGAAAGTTTAACTCAAGTTTTTTCTGCATTCAATATAATTGATTGGAACAGAAAGTACTGCATACCTGAATTGGCAATTTTTCTAAATTCAAACTTTTCTTAACTTGTTATTCTCCCAACCGACTGTTTTTTCTTCTTTAGAAACTTGGTTCTACTAGTTAAAAAAAATGTATCTTGCCAAGAATAGTATATAGCTTAGCTTGAAGAAATTACTTCAAAATCGTGAGAACTTCAAAAGAAAATCCCATGAGGCTCAAGTTTTTTTCTCCGCAAATCCCAAATGGGATCATTGAATGGACAAACTGCCGCTAGATCCAGTCTCCGTTGTTCTTCTGTCTTCGCTCTGTTCTCTTTAAGCCATAAAAGTACCTGCAGTCTAGTCCAAAAAACTTTCAACTCACAATTTAACCAATTCTGTAGAACAATACGGCTTTTTAACTGATCCCATCCCTTAAGACTAAGAAATTTTTTTCCTTTTAAGCACTGGATCGCATTCTTATAGGAGACGATGCGATTTCACCCGATATCATTTATTCTCAAAAATGTGCAGCTACCCGTCATACATATTTATAACTGAATACCAAGCAATAAATTTCAAGCTTATGAACGTTTTAATTAAAGCATAAAAGGATAAAATAGCTTCGATCATTCTTTTTCCGTCTTCCTGAGTCGCTTCTTCCGTGTATTGATTTTATTTTTTTCAACCGGAAAACTCGAAGTAACTTTCAATTTTCTTTTTTTTCTTCAATTCTCATCACTTGGTATTCAGTAATCTTGAGACATTCTTAAAATCACAAAATTATTTCTACCGTATTCTTTGAATTGCTTATTTCTACCGTATTCTTTGAATTGCTTATTTCTACCGTATTCTTTGAATTGCTTAAAGATTCTTACTTTTTAATTTTTCTGGTCTGTATATTTGCCCATCTCAGATTTTTCATTTGCATTCCATTTAAATCGTTCACTTGGTCTTCGCTTTGGTTTTGACGGTATCTTTTAGTCATTCAATTAGTTATACTCGTTCATCAAAACGCTCTGACATGTGAAAAAAACCCTTTTAAAAATTGCCTGTTATGAAAACAAGAGGAAAAGAAACCTGAAATAGAAACTATTATATCACGAAATAGAAAAGAATGTTCCTTCATTCATCTTCCTTGATTTCAGTCAGAAAAATCATATAGAGTTTTATCCCTTTTCAGTTTTCCAGCTTCAGATGATTCATTCCTTGATGATTCCTGGGTAATGCATCTTTCCTACTCCTCGCTGCATATTTCCTACTTTCTTTCTCAACCAATGTTCTACCGTTATTTTGGAATGTCTCCTTTTTGTACCCATCCTTCATTTCAACTGATTAATGTAGATGTTCTTCTTGCACTCGAAGGAGAATGATTGAAATGGAAGAGAGAGAGAGAGAGAGAAAGGGAGAGGAAGAGAGAGAGGGAAAATATAGAGAGATAAAGAGAGAAATTTAGAAAAGTGTTAGATCGAGAGAAAGAGATAGATAGCTAGAGAGATAGAGAAAGAGCGAGAGAGAAAGAGAGGGAAAGAGAGAAGAAAAGTGCAGAGTTATGATGAGTGAAGATGAAAAAGTATTCCATTGAGATAACGAGAAGAGTTGGAAGGTGAAGTAAAAGGCTCTAACTGCAGTCAATTACTTGCCCATTTCTTACAAGACTTCACCTGAGTGAGTGGTTCGAAGATTTTATAAATTGAGAGTAGAAGAAAGAAAACAGAGCATTGAAAGAAGAAGAGAAAAAACAGAAACAGTAAGAGAAGGGAATAAAAAAGAGAAAAAAATAGAACATGGAAGAAGTAGAGAAAGATAGATCAAAGAAAGATAGAAGAAATAACCGAAGAAAGAAAAAGGAATGAAGAAGAAACAGCAAGAAGAGAGAGAAAATGAAAGAGAGAAAAAAAGTGAGTTGAAAAGTTGGAGATTCAGAAAGGTTAAGAATGAAAAAGAAAAGGATGAGAGAAACGGTATGAGGCAACTAGTGAAAGCGAGCTCGTCTGACCTCTTTCGAGTGCTACTAAACTCAGCTTCGATCTCTTAATTTCCTATCATTATCTGCTGCGTTCTATCACTGTATCATTGCTTTTCTTTCTAATGCTGTCTATTCCCTTCTTCCACTATCTTCACCGTTTCTGCAACACCATGTTCTTGTTTTTTAAAATCGTTTTTGAAACTTTCGTTTTCTCTCTCCCCCTATCCCTCTCCCTCTTTCTCTCTCTTTCTCTCTCTCACTCTCTCCACTCTCTCCCTCTCTCTTTATTTCACTTTCGCATTCCCTCTCTCTTTCCCTTTCATTGCTATTTTTCTTTATCATTGTCTTCTTTCTTCTCTTTCACCATTCTCCCTTCCTTTTATATCACGAGAGAAATAAATGCTTCACCTTACCTTGGCTCGATTCTATTTTCATTTATCTTTTTTTCCTCAACTGCTATCATCTCGCTTCGAATATTCATATACCTTTCCTCCTCTTTTCATTTTGATAACACACATTCTTCTGTGTTTGTTCCTTCTCTTCTCCATCTTCTGATTAAAAAGAATTTTCTCCGTAACAATCATTCGTGACTCAGGTTTTCTCAAAAAACAACATGTGAGCCCTTGAAAATTGTTGTTCCTACTTGTTAAATGTTTTAAAAAAATAAATTTGAAGAAGGAAGAGTCAGAGGACGAGAGATTTAAGAGAGAGAGAGAGAGAGAGAGAGAGATAAAGAGAAAGAGAGAAAGAGATAGAGAAAGAGGAAAAATAAAAGCATGAATTATCTTAATGAACAAATTCATATGATTCTGTTATCATTCTGAACATAAAGCAAGTCCAAATCATTCATTATATTCATTGCCCAAGATAAATTATTCGATTTCAAACTCTTCAACTCAATGTCAGTGAACAAAACGAATCAAAAACAACATCTTCGGGTATTCATAATGAGAAGGTGAAAATTTTTGGAGTGGTTTGCTGGAGTGATGGAATAAATGAATGAAAAAAGGAATCTTCTTTCTTTATTACTATTCGCAAATATACATGTACGTATGTGCAAGGAATAAAGAATGAATGAATGAATGAATGAATGAATGAATGAATGAATGTATATACTTACAGCGGATGACTGTTGCGGCTGCGAGTTCAGTTAAAACAATCAAGCGGGAAAAAAATTATTCCTTTAAGGCGAAGCTTGGAAGCAGAAATAATTACGGAAATGATTGAACGAATAAATAAACTTTCGACTCAAATCTCACCCTTCTTCAGTTGATGGCGGAGAGGCAGTACAGGTCCCGAAGGACTCGTTTCTGTTCTCTCTTACACGTACGAAGTGTCGCTTGCGCCATCGCAGCCTTCGAGATTCTGTACATCTTCTACGAGGTTACAATTGACCAGATAGAACTTGACTGAATAGAGAATTGAAACTCAGAGCATTTCTATTTTAGCTTGACGGGATCTTTTCCTACTTTTTTTAACGCGTTAGTTTTCTACTTTGATGACGTATTAGTTTTCTAGTTTTTTCTGTGCTAAGATGGTAGTCTATGAATGTTTCATATATCCCGGTGCCAATTCTCATTCGATTGAGTTGAAATGTTTAAAAATTGTCAGAGACGAAAACATCTAATACCACTTACCGAAATCGTTCACCTCCATGGTAGTGTAAAAGTGGATGAAGACGAAAGAGTTGGATGATAGTATCGATTGATTAGTACTGATTATCCATCGCCTGATTGACGGATAGTATCGATTGATTAGTACTGATTATCCATCGATTGATTAGTACTGATTATCCATCGCCTGCTTACTCAGAAAGTTCACTTGAATCATTCACTTACTGACATAACAGCGCATATATAATCAAACACATATCGTTCTCTCTTGTTCAATGTTTTCCGGCTATGAAATCTGCATGCAGAGGTCGAATTCTATTGAAACTTCCTACGCTTTAATTCATAGGCCAAAAATAACCCGACTTTTTTCAAACATGGGAAACTTGAAGTACAAGTAACTATTTCACCATCATCGTTTAGAAACGCATTGTATATTTACACTTAGCATGTATTTTATCAAATGATAAAAGAATAACATTTATCATCAGAAACAAAAAAGTTTTTATTTCCTATGTGACAAACCAAATATCAAATTCTCAGCAGTAATTCCCAGAACTTCTGTGCTGTCCCGGGTAAGATATACTTTTATTATTTTTGAATGTTAATCGAAATTCAAAAAAAAACATCATATGTAGATAGGATTCATTGGCGAGCAAACAAAAGGCTGATTAACAACAAAACGGTCGCCTTAATTCTCCTCTGCTTGTAGATGATCATTCTGCTGAGCCTTCTATGCTCCTCCTCCTCTACTGCTGCCTCTGTCATTTCTTCCTCCACCCAACTGGTCGTCGTCTTACTTGCCCTGGTCGCTGTTATCCTTTTGCTGGTTGGGATCTCTCTCCAGATGCCAGCTCTTCTCATTCCTCATCTCTTGCTGCAGGTTTGAGTTTGCAGAAATTTGACAAAAACATTTTCGAAAAAGTTTACAAAATTAGAATTTAACAGTGTTTTTTTAAAAATGCTCGCTGAACAAGCTACTCTGAATTTATCTGTAATGAGACCTAAGAACAATTCAAAGTTCACGAAAAATTAATACTTAATTTGTGGATTGTTTTCATTGATTATAACTCGATCAAAAATTGAGAGGAAAGAAGCGAGCATGAAAAAACATAGGAAATGAGATAGAGAGTAGAGATCAGTTAATTATTTTAAAATAATCTGACTCAAAATCAAAATAAATTAGAGTAAAAATTCATTTCAACGTCGGCGGTTCAAATACATAAAATTTAAAAAAAGTCATTCTAGTAACTAAGACATTTTAAGGTTTCTGTGATCTGTTCATTACTACTTCTCTCCCTCTATACTTTGTATTCTTTACTGATCGGAACTTCAGTGCAATTAAAGGTATGTTTCTTTCTATTTTCTAGTTTTTTTGAATCCGCTGAACCGTGGATTATAATGTAATAAATACTTTTTAAAGTAATAGAAATTTAAATCTGGAAACCCGCTGAGAATTACGGTTTTTATTTCTTAATTGGTTTTTTCTCATTCCTAGGTCATCGATAAAATGTTATACATAAGTGTTTCAAAAGAATAAATGGGTTAGTTGTTGAATGTATGTATTTACTTAATCATTTCACTATAGGCCTCCGAGTTATCAACTCTTCCCATTATGATTCTAAGTAGAATAATGGCTATTATTGTTTTTCAACTTATTCAGTCCTTTTCGAAACCTCATTTTCTAATCTCAAAAATTTTACAAAACAATTTCAAAAAAAATGTGTTTATATATATATTCTTCTAGCTGATGCAAAGCAGACTAATTACAGTGTTATAACCCGAAGTGAAGTCAATTAAAGCGCTTTATTATCAATGTCATGAAGATGAAGCAATAGAGTTTCGAATGATTCAAGTACATAGCACTAGTTATTGTTCCGACGACAAGATTGTACATGGTTTTGATGATAGGGATCCAATGTTTTCAAGTCATTCATTCATTCTTTATTCCATTTTTGCATGTCAGAGTAATAATACAAGGTGGATGATTGTCACGGATGTGAGTTTTTATACTAATTTATACTAATGCACAGAGTGAAACATTATGATGGTTATCATTGAGGATACATTATTTCATAGCCGTATACGAGAATTAGGCACTATTTTAGTTAAGGGGAGAAGTACTAGAGAATTTTTGAAGGCTTCACTTGAAAATTTATAGACTAGTTCATTCGGTAGGCTATTCCAAACATCAATCATTCGCGATGCACAAGTATTGTGAGCGTTAGAGAGTGAGAACGGTAGAATTATCCTTAAAGAATAAGAAATTCTATGACAGTAGTAAGTGGGCTGAACTATAAAAAGAGAAGAAAAGTTAAATCAAAGTGGCCATAGATACATTTATGAATAAATCAGAGGTCAGCTATAGCTCTTCTATATTCTAGAGTATGGAGGGAGAGGATTTTAAGAAGAGTAGGATAATCGAGTTGTGAGTAGCCAGCTGTATATAATATACGGCGACAAAAATTTCTTTGTATACGTTCGAGTTTGTTAATGCTACCAATATCACGAGGCGACCAAAGTTCTGCTCCATATTCGAGTAGTTGCAATATATAAGTCTTGTAAACACGAGTAAAAAAAGTGAGGGAGGAAAAAAGTGGATTCAGACACGACCACACAAAGACAATTGGGAGGAAATATTGACATAGGAATTTATATAGTAGTGATGATTCATTCTAAGTTCTTTTCGCAAAAATGATGAAGTTAAATAGTACATACATATATACATATCGCTCAAATTTTTTCTGAACTAAAATCTTTAGTGCTGTTTGTCATATTTCCCCCAAAAACATTACATCAGATCGGAACGGCGATGAGTGACGTTTCGAAAAAAGCTTGGCTCCTCCCATCTACTCCCGTGCAACTCGAGGTTGTCTCTACGTCAGTAAACTGTTTTCAAGTACTGCTCGTCCATGTAAAACATACATTCAAGAATATGATCATTCACATCTTGTGAACATTTCACTTTAGGGGGGAGGGCACATTACTTAAGAGGGGGTCTTTGTGTTTAGTGTGTTCGTACTACTGTATTTGATACAACATTTTCTCTGCTTTCCGACAGATTCGATCAAAAAATCGACAAGGAATTAATAACGTGAGAAATTAATTTTATGTGAGAAAGTGTCT
>CAXKTG010000129.1:0-30896 GCA_964056735.1 Allodiplogaster pararmata
AGAATGATGGCTGAGAGCGGTGGACCCACTCCTCCCTCGCTCAGAATGATGGCTGAGAGCGGTGGACCCACTCCTCCCTCGCTCAGAATGATGGCTGAGAGCGGTGGACCCACTCCTCCCTCGCTCAGATGATGAGTTGAGAGCGGTGGACCCACTCCTCCCTCGCTCAGAATGATGAGTTGAGAGCGGTGGACCCACTCCTCCCTCGCTCAGAATGATGGCTGAGAGCGGTGGACCCACTCCTCCCTCGCTCAGAATGATGGCTGAGAGCGGTGGACCCACTCCTCCCTCGCTCAGAATGATGGCTGAGAGCGGTGGACCCACTCCTCCCTCGCTCAGAATGATGGCTGAGAGCGGTGGACCCACTCCTCCCTCGCTCAGAATGATGGCTGAGAGCGGTGGACCCACTCCTCCCTCGCTCAGAATGATGGCTGAGAGCGGTGGACCCACTCCTCCCTCGCTCAGAATGATGGCTGAGAGCGGTGGACCCACTCCTCCCTCGCTCAGAATGATGGCTGAGAGCGGTGGACCCACTCCTCCCTCGCTCAGAATGATGGCTGAGAGCGGTGGACCCACTCCTCCCTCGCTCAGAATGATGGCTGAGAGCGGTGGACCCACTCCTCCCTCGCTCAGAATGATGGCTGAGAGCGGTGGACCCACTCCTCCCTCGCTCAGAATGATGGCTGAGAGCGGTGGACCCACTCCTCCCTCGCTCAGAATGATGGCTGAGAGCGGTGGACCCACTCCTCCCTCGCTCAGAATGATGGCTGAGAGCGGTGGACCCACTCCTCCCTCGCTCAGAATGATGGCTGAGAGCGGTGGACCCACTCCTCCCTCGCTCAGATGATGAGTTGAGAGCGGTGGACCCACTCCTCCCTCGCTCAGAATGATGAGTTGAGAGCGGTGGACCCACTCCTCCCTCGCTCAGAATGATGGCTGAGAGCGGTGGACCCACTCCTCCCTCGCTCAGAATGATGGCTGAGAGCGGTGGACCCACTCCTCCCTCGCTCAGAATGATGAGTTGAGAGCGGTGGACCCACTCCTCCCTCGCTCAGAATGATGAGTTGAGAGCGGTGGACCCACTCCTCCCTCGCTCAGAATGATGGCTGAGAGCGGTGGACCCACTCCTCCCTCGCTCAGAATGATGGCTGAGAGCGGTGGACCCACTCCTCCCTCGCTCAGAATGATGAGTTGAGAGCGGTGGACCCACTCCTCCCTCGCTCAGAATGATGGCTGAGAGCGGTGGACCCACTCCTCCCTCGCTCAGAATGATGGCTGAGAGCGGTGGACCCACTCCTCCCTCGCTCAGAATGATGAGTTGAGAGCGGTGGACCCACTCCTCCCTCGCTCAGAATGATGAGTTTCAGTTCTTGAGGACGTAACGTCCGAACCACAATCAACACTCCAGTCTGAACTATAGATTTTCATCGATAACATCAAGTATCCGATAATCAGTTGTAGCATTCGGATTTGCTAGCATTTGCAAAACACGAAAGGATGGCTGATCACAGACAGCTATGTCTCTATGCCTGCGGCGAGAGAGTCTTATTGTGCACTGTGCCTCATCGCAGAGAATCTTTTCCTCGACTGTGAAGTTTTCCTTGTTTGCCGATGACCTTAAACTTTATAGCGAAGACTCTGATTTTCTTCATGGCAGCTACCCATGGGTGGATATGTCTGCGCGGCGTACAGCCCAAATTCGCCTCGTCACATTAAATGTTGGAACACTGACGGGACGCAGTAGAGAGCTGGCCGCAATGCTAGGAGAAGGGTCGACATTGCTGCTGTACAGGAAACGAAATGGAGAGGAAGCAAGTCGAAGCCGATAGGAGACGGATACAAGTTGATATACCATGGCACGTCATCAACAAGAAATGGTGTTGGCATTATCCTCTCCTCGAAAATTGCTGATGATGTAACCGAAGTCATTCGCTCTACAGATCGAGTCATGACCGTCCGAATTTCTTCGTCCAAAAATCACTTCATTGTCATCTCAGCATATGCACCTCAACAAGGATGTAGCGACGCTGATAAGGAGAGAGGGCCTTTACTAAGTAGAAATGGACAGGAGGCGGGTTTTCTCTTGATAATGAGAAGTAGAGGAAGGAACACGGGAGCTTCCCATCTGCATATAAAAGGAAGCATTGTTTTCCTACAGAACATCGTTGCGATCTCATACGAAGTCTTATTCGGTGCTCAACCCATTCCTTGTTCCCCAATACTCTCTGAGAGATTACGAAGATTTCATAAGTGCACCGATAAGATTTTTAAACCCGTCAGATCCTCTTCATTCATTTAACAGCTTGTCGGCTCAAGAAAAACTAGTTTGCATGAATCTTTAAGACTCATAAGCGAACACACATGGATTCGGTTCTGATGAGTATAAACTTGCATTCAATTTTAGAATTGGAGGATTAAATATAGTTTCGCAAAATACATGATGCAAATACAAATTAAACAACCCTTTACAATTTTTTTTTGAAGCAGCAGGTCTGGCCTTCGATGGTCCCACATTAAATGGCCTGTTCACCATATTCGGTATTGAGCATTTTGCTTATGGCAACAAGTTACATAAGCACTGGTTATAAAAATGAAGAAAGAAGTTGAGTTTGAGTTTTATACGCATGGAATATTCGTGGTAAGGTATAAGGAAGGGGGTCTTCCATATGAGGAGAAACATGAGGTCGAAGGAGTTGATAACATATGAGGACGAAGGGGTCCACGTTGATTACGGAAAGAACTTGTGAGTCGGTCCTACTCATTTGGTCCTACTAAAGAAATAGGTCCTACTAAAAAAAAACAAGTCTCTTCGATGTTAACCTTTCATTTGAAGGAGGTTATTAGAGAACGTGGAAGTTCTATAAACTTTTTCTTACGCTATTGTATCAGAGATTAATTAACTTGTTTGTTTTTGTTTTTGCTAAACGAGTCTTTAGCTTTAAACGGTGATTTTCGTGATGTATGATTGTTGCAAACTGGTAATTAGTGACAATGATCATCTGAGATGAATAAATATATTACAACTTTGAGAAGCATCATAAAATAACTCTTTAAAATGATAAAAAAGTTTCATTCAGATAAAACAATTTTTTTTCGTTTTTTTGTTGGTTTTTTTTGGTTTTTAAATTCGAAAAAAAAAGTCGAAAAAATGTTTTGGTTTTAAAAATCGAAAAAAAAAGTTCGAAAAAAAATTTTTGGTTTTCGCCCAGCCCTGGAGACGATTGTGTGCTTTTTCCCTCAGAATCATCAATCGAATACCTCAAAACGTTGTTGTTTCTCGGAACAAAACGAATCAGGAACCGAACATGAAAGATTTTTCATTATAAAAAGATTTCCACAGTTCACCCCAATTCTGAAATCTTTTTTTTGTGGATAAAAAAGTCTTGTTGTGGATCTGAACGGTCAAAAGCGTTCACTGGTTTAAAACCGCCTAATCAGTTTGCCTCATCTCTGGAGACGGCTTGCCTTTATCTGGTCCGTCAATGCGTGAGTCTTCTGCAACTTGATGGGGCCAAGTATCATGCGGAATTTGACGATCCACAGAACTAACAGAGCAATTCAGCTCCTTAGATACTTTCCTGAGACACTGCATTGTGTAATAACGAGTCTTGTCTCGGATGCTTCGCACATTGATGGAAGTGGTCGCGTTCGCTGGTCTGCTGCTGATGACAATGTCTTTGGTTGTACCAATCTCACGAAAACGACGTATAATGTTTTCAATGGTTCTGCGGGAAAGACAAGTGATTTTGCCAATGTATTTCTTAGTGTGGCCGGACTGGCTTAAGCGTAATATACAGTCATGGTCCATATCAAAGGCCATTATTGAAAAGAGAAATAAGTTATCATTCTCAATTTTCTCGGGTATTTTTGCAACCTCACGAGTAAGATACGAACAAAAAACTGAACGAATGCTACAGCAAACCAAAAAGATACAAAACTACAAAGTATTTTCACCTGAACTTTTGGAACACCCTGTATAATAACAAATAATTTGTTTACATCAGCAAAACTGTACAACTAGTAACTGAAGCGATGTTAGTTCGAAGTTTGAGAAGTTCGATTTAACTTCAAATTAAACCATTGAGGTCATTTTGTCGGGTCAAGACGATGAAAGTTATACACAGATTTACAAAACTTCAACAGTTATTCAATCGATATAATGATTAATCAAGTCGCGTTTCAAAATCAGTCAAAATCGACAAAATATAAGAGACACAATTCCTCAAAGAGCAAGAAACAGTAAAGCAGATCCAGCTATCTCAGTCCACGCGAGATAATGCTAATATAAAACAATCTTACTCGAACTTGTTGGAAGGGTACGCGCTTCCTTGAGATGCGGGACAAATCTGAACTGGTAGGACCAGTGGCTGCTTGCTGGGTCACCGCTAGTGTGTTTTTCAGTAGTGGGGAGAGTCAGATTCATGCATGAGTACTACCAACAATTCTTAACCCCCTTGGTTTTGGTGGTTCTTTCCGGGATGGAAGTCGAACTTGAGACTCTTCGCACAATATTTGAACCCACTATGTTTTATGCCATGCAGAGACCTCGCTAATAATTAAACTCTATTTCAAATCTTTTTTTCGTGTGTGAAATTTGAGGCGTGGAGTGATTATAACGGAAAGAAACATGAACTTTTTGTTTCGCTTCGTTCCGAAAATGCACGGATGAAATCTTCGCAATCTCTCAAGGATTATGAAAAGGGCCTTTACTAAATATTTCTTTGATACACATTCAACCTTTTGGGTTTCAGTGTCGAGAATGTCAAGTCATTACTAATCTCTGGTTTGTCATGTAAAACTTTTGCATTCGCCGGGATCTTCTACTCACAACGCCGAGGCCTAGCCATGGGCAACCTACTCGTCTCATTACTAGCAGTTTCATACATGCAACTCCTAGAACGCGCAGTTCCTCGTCGCGATATTGTGTTTCTGGAGCGGTACATCGACGGCCACATCGTGATAAGCAGGGACCAAGCAGCAATCGATACTCTCTTCGATTATCTCAACACTCAGGCCGCCTAGAATCATCTCATCAGAGAAGCTTCTGTTAACAACTGTCTATCATTTCTCAATGTAACACTAACTTCATCAGGAGAACTTGTACTTACCAAATGGTGTAGGAATGCCGCCCAAGGGCAATCTCAGCCACAGAACGAAACAACAGAGCTATCTTTTCTACACCATTTATCCCTGATGCCTTTACTAGAGATATTCGCTGTACTGTTCATGAAGTAGGGTGAGACGATGTTGATGTTTTAGAGAGGTCGCCAGCCTCCCTTCACACTTTGTTATGTAGAAATTGCAATAATGGCGGTCTTTGCTACAATACAGAAACATGCATTATCTGCCATTCTGCGAGATCCGGTGTATGTTGTTTAGTAGGCGCAATATATGTATAAGATTTCGTGCTCTTCTGGAATGTTTTATATCGGACATACAGGCCGTCCTGTTCATACCAGGGCAACGGAACACATACGTGCTACGGAGAACCCTTCTTTTCAAAGGCCCCTTCTTACACAAGTAATGCGTTTGCCAAACACATTCTTGCTTCTCATCCGGATGAAACAGTTGTACTCACCGGCTCCGTTTTGCATGTTGAAACTAATAATGTCCGCCGTAGAATTATTGAGGCTTTGCTGATTGATACTCACAAACATGACCTTAACAACAAGAGCGAAATGTCAGAAGAGCTCTCTCATCTCCCTCATGCTTCTTCCTTAAGATCATCTCGCTTGTTTTCGATCACTATTGTTATTCTGTTGTTTCTTATATTATTTCTTCAGTGGTTGTCAATTATGTGCTATATCACAACCTCCTCTTCTGGCTGTATCACCATTTCTCGTTTCGTCTTTTTGCTTTGTATTTGTTAATATTTTTATTATTGATACATATTTCTGCTGTGCTCACCATTGTAATTAGGTGATACCATTCGTTGACGATGCTTTTATAAAGCTAAACGTTCGAAGTCGTGTTTTTCCTAACAACGCATCAACAAGGCAGGATTAATGAGAATCAAAACATTCAAAAAGCGAAATCACTCTACAGAAAAAACTTTTAAAATATTTTTTGTGTTCTAATTTGCTGCCTCAGAAATGAATCACACTATATTTTACCACTCTCGCACCACTCGTTGTTAACGCCGTGGTTTTAGAGGGAGCTCGTCAACGAAACAATGAGCTCAGGCTTTCTGGTGCGACCTTTTAATTCCTTCGGTGTGATTTACACTGAGGTGAAAATGACAATGTCTCAGAAAAAAAGATCGTACACCGGGATTGAAAGCGCGGTAGGTTCGGCCTCCAAGTGAGCGGAGAACGGACCAAGCTGGCGAAAACTCCATACAAGAAACACCTTTTGTTAGGTAAGTGAACACGCGTTCTGGATTTATCCGATTTTTTTTGGAACGAAGATCTCAAAGTGGATATCCAAGACAAACCATTTTCCCTTAGAGATGAACATCTCGGAGGCAAAGCTATCTCAGGAGCTGAGATGATACATACTTGATAAACCAGAGCTCGTCAACGAAACAATGAGCTCAGGCTTTCTGGTGCGACCTTTTAATTCCTTCGGTGTGATTTACACTGAGGTGAAAATGACAATGTCTCAGAAAAAAAGATCGTACACCGGGATTGAAAGCGCGGTAGGTTCGGCCTCCAAGTGAGCGGAGAACGGACCAAGCTGGCGAAAACTCCATACAAGAAACACCTTTTGTTAGGTAAGTGAACACGCGTTCTGGATTTATCCGATTTTTTTTGGAACGAAGATCTCAAAGTGGATATCCAAGACAAACCATTTTCCCTTAGAGATGAACATCTCGGAGGCAAAGCTATCTCAGGAGCTGAGATGATACATACTTCATAAACCAGTTTACTCTTCTTATCCGAAAAAATATTACATATAGCTCACGGACTGTGTGGAAGAACAAATCCTCTAGAAAAAAACTATGATCAATATCCCAGTTTCATACGACAGGACCATGTACAGAATATAACGAGGAACAACATGAATTTGGGATGACAACCAAATCAGTAATTTGATTAACAGGAGTTGGAAATATTATCCCGATTCTTGAGAAGGCTTCACTGTCTCCAGAGGCTAATTATTTTTCTACATCTTATGAAGAAAACGTGTATTTCATTCCGTTTGGACATAGAAAACGCCAAACACTCTTCCAAGAGATTCTAGAGTTTAACTTTAAAAAATTCAGTAATTTTGAACATTTAAAAAAAACGTCACTCATAATGTCTAACATGAATTTTTTAAACTCTTGATTGAATTTGGTCAATTTTACTTAATTATTTCCCTGAAACATGATGTTTCATGTTTTTGATAAAATTAAATCAGCATTCTCAATCACGCCAAGCCTACTTTTTTGTGAAAAAAAACCGTAAATGCAGTACATGATTTGAAACACTCTTTCTGAGTTCCTACTTATCCAATGAAAAGTTCTTTGAAATGATCAAGCTCTAATTAACTCAACGAAAAACAATATAGCGCACTTTCCCGAACTCTTCATATCTATTTTTCATGTCCATTGATTGAAAAAAATTTGTATACAAAAAGTAATTGATGCATCGCTGATCTTCATGTTCTATATTATTATACTACATCAACCATATGTAAAAATTAAATAAAAATGAATAAATTAGTAATTGAGTATATAATAGCTTAACATGTAAATTATCTTCAAACTCTGCGTTTGGAGGGAAGTGTGCTCAAATGTTCACCTGAGTTTTTATAATAGAAATTCACTACCTTTTTTATTTTAAGTCCCAATTAAAAAGTGGTGTTCTATCTACTCTTCTCTCCTGATGAATTCAGAATTAGACTTCTTTTTTATTTTTTTTGTCGTTCAAATCGCTGTATATAGGTTTGTTTGTTTGTTTGTTTTTCCCCCGTTTAATTCCTTATAAAAAAGTCAAATTCCTGTATCGCTATCGTTATCGAATTTATTCATTTATTTGAAAATTGTTGAGCTGATCTATTCATTCCTTATTTTCAATTGTAATTAAACTTGTGCGTTATTGCATCGAAAGATGTAGATGAAATATATAACTAATATTGAATTGAATTCAAATAATCTTACTCATGACACTCCAGAGATGCATTATGTCTTTTATAGACTGGGAAGTGCATACATATGCTACTGTTATGGATTGACATGGCACGTTCGCGGTTTGAAGCACATTCTTACCTCGTTCATTCATTTATTTATTTATTTATTTATTCATTCATTTATTCATTCATTTACCTCAAACCAGACGCTTCGTGTTCTCTTGACTTTCACAATACATAGTATAATCGAAGAAAATCTGGTTTTCTCATTCAGTTCATGTAGATACTTGTTTTTTGTCTGTCTTCTTAAGTGATGTAAGATTTGATTTTTCAGAAAACTGAGCAAAAGCAAAATTCGGAGCGAGAAAAGAATAGCAATAGTTAAATCCGTTGGAATATAGCAAGAAAAAGGGTCAAGAGTGTTATGATTATAACATAAATTGAAAGTGCTTCTCCTGTGAGGTAGGCGGGGCCATTGCACCAGTGAGAGGGTGCAAGCATGGGAATTTGCGCGATCCGAAGCCCTCATCTGCATATAAAAGGAAGTTTCTTTTACAGAGTAAACCTGTGTTATCGTAGTTACTGTCAGAACTTCGTATTTATTCTCTCGATTTATAACTTTTTGACGGTTGAAACCGATAATCACACACATGATTTGCGAGTTCCCTTTGCCCGATGAGATGGAACTTCTCCATAGTAAACCTAAAGTGTCACGAACCCTGGACGCCGTTTACCTAGTTAAAAAGTTGCTTCCCGGTTCTTTGAGAGACCAAAGGCTATCCTACTTCACTCTCTCAACACCTAATCAAGGTTTGTATCAATACTTTTTGTAGTATACCCGTTATCTTTGAGCAACTCGCTATAATAAATCGGGTAGTGCAATTGAAGAGCTGAATGAATTTTTTTTTTGTTGCGTTGCGCTTTTTATCGCAATCAACTGAGTTGGATATTTATCTTCCAAACCCGGGGGTTATCCTATTTTTTGCAGAAGTTAGTTTTTTCACGGATTCTCTCTTTTCCTTCTCGATGGCCAATCCACGCGGATCAGCACAGTCTAAAGCAGTTTTGCCCAACACACAACTTGAGCCTTCCCTTTTCCTGGCTTCATTTCTTCCCACTTCTCTCCGATGGCTCTACAATGCCTGATGGAACCTGCCCATGAAAGAGAACAGACATCACTGATAGAGTCTAGTCCGAATCTATTCCGAGTTTAGTCTAGTCCGAAGGCTGACTTCCCTATGGCGTTTCAAGGCCGATCAGTAGTGCTCTGCAATGTATGTCCATATATTAATGTAAATTTAAATGTAATGTTTGTTAATAATATGTAAACAGTTTACTAAATAGCCTGTTCATGATTGGGAATTCTCATTCCATGGCTGTTTACACCAACATACAACTTCGAGTTTTGTAGATTGTCCTATACAAAGTACACATAGTGTTAAAAAACATCAAAAGCTTATAGTCTTCCAAACTCCGTAGTTCATAACGTGACATTTTTCTACCTTAACGCGTTGTTTCAGCTGGTTAATCGTTGCATTGACAACTCAAGTTAACTGTTGTTCTACAATACATACTGTACACTTATATAAGTATACTTACTGTATACTTATATAAGTGTACTGAATCAAAATCCGTGATGCATTAACATATTAAGCTTTCTTATGAAGTTTCATGATAAAATGTAAAATGTACATAATTTAAAAATAGTTTCTACCACTCTTCACAGACCGGTATGTAAACAGTTCAATTATAGCGGAAAAGTGAACTGTGCTATAATTGAACTGTGTAAATACAAGTCGCCAGATTCAATTCTATTCTTTATTCCTGGCTTATATGACTATACATACAGTAGTATAAAGCGCGGCTAATTTACAAATTGGCGAAAAGAGACATATGTAGTACTAACATCCTGAAAATCATAGTCTAAGTTTTGAGTAAGGCACAATTGTGAACGATGGTAACTGTTGGAGAGCTTTTTTAAACAAAGCTGGAGATAATATTCTTACAATAGTATATAAAAGAGAATTCCAAGTATCAATACAGCGAGAGGAACAGGTACTATGAGTAGTGAGAACCTTGAATGGCAGAACTATTCTCGAAGAATGACAGATACGATTGTTATGGGTGGAAGGTAAAATTCGGAATAGTGATGATTAGTCTAAAAGAACATGATGTTGAACAGCTATGTATATGAAGGAAACATATATGACTTATGGCACGCCAGTGTTTTAAAGTTCGAAGGTTTAAAAATGCAATCTCGACAGATAATCGATTTCGGAAGGCGAGCTCAAATATCCTTCTGGAGAAACAACTTTTTTACACGCTCTATATCATTTATTGAACCGATGACACTGGGAGACAAAACTTCTGAGCCATATTCGAGTAGTGGAAGAAGATAGTTTTTGAATGCATTCAGTAAAACAGCAGTCGAAAAATTATGTTCATGCACTTGTACGCTTCTGCAACCATTAAGTTGATGTGGTTAGTGAAAGAAAGCGAACAACGGAAGTGAACACCTAAGTCATGAGCTTTTAACTGGTTTGACAAAAGATCCTGGTTAATCCTGGTGATGTTTGAGGATTATTCTTACCACAATGCATCACCAGACATTTGTGAGTAGATATTATGAGAAACCATTCATCCCGCTTCAGATCATGACAGAAGCGAGATGGCGCTTTCTCGAGACGTAGCAACCACTCTTATTGAACTCGTTGACCAATACCGACCAAATTCTATAACTTTTTTGTTTTAAGACTGCTCAATACTGAACAACTTCTCATAGGAGAACAGAATATCAGAAGCTTCCACTTGCTAAACCGCCTAATCAGTTCGTCTCATCTCTGGAGACGGGTTGCCTTTATCTGGTCCGTCGATGCGTGAGTCTTCTGCAACTTGATGGGGCTAAGTATCATGCGGAATTTGACGATCCACAGAACTAACAGAGCAATTCAGCTCCTTAGATACTTTTCTGAGACACAGCATTGTGTAATAACGAGTCTTGTCGCGGATACTTCGCACATTGATGGAAGTGGTCGCGTTCGCTGGTCTGCTGCTGATGACAATGTCTTTGGTTGTACCAATCTCACGAAAACGACGTGTAATGTTTTCAATGGTTCTACGGGAAAGACAAATGATTTTGCCAATGTATTTCTTAGTGTGGCCGGACTGGCTTAAGCGTAATATACAGTCATGGTCCATATCAAAGGCCATTACTGAAAAGAGAAATAAGTTATCATTCTCAATTTTCCCGGGTATGTTTGCAACCTCACGACTAAGATAGATACAAGAAAAAAACTGAACGAACGCTACAGCAAACCAAAAAGATAAAAAACTACAAAGTATTTCCCATGAAATTTTGGCACACCCTTGGCACACGACTTTTCTGAGACTCTGCTTGGGGTTATATCGAATCTTGTCTCGGAGGCTTCTCATGTTGAAGGAAGTGGTCGCGGTCACTGGTCTACCGCTCCTGGGACGGTCATTCGTCGTACCAGTCTCACTAAAGCGACTTATTGTTTTCAATGGTCCTGCGGGAGAATCCAGTGGTTCTGGCGATGTGCTTTTGAGTGGGCCCGGACTGGCTCAGGCGCAGAATTTAGCCTCGATCCATATCATAGAGCATTACTCACTCAAAAACCGACCTTTCTACCAATGTTTGGAGTTTGAAGCTTTCATTACGTAAAGTTTTTTGTTGAAACATTGAATGGAAAAATTCTCGAAAAAAACAGGGATATGAAAGAAGGCTTGAGATGTCGCAACGTTAACAATGTACTGAAGGCGCTAGCCGGCAGTACATGGGGCAACCAAAAGGAGACACTCCGTCTCACGTACAAAGCCATTTGCCAATCCATATACAGCTACGCAGCTCCAGCCTGGGCCAGCTTTCTCTCCTCCTCAGCACATACCAAAATTCAAAGAGGGACAGAACAATGGCCTGCGTATCGTGACAGGAAACCATCAAATGGCCAGCGTCGACCACATACATGCTGAAGCTAAAGTTATGAGATCGAAATCGCACCTTCACATGCTATCAGCCCAATACTTGGCAAGGACCTTGAGCCAAACTCACTTCCATCACGGATTATTTCTCCAAGGACCCCCACCACGCAACATGAAAGCTGATCTTTACATCGCATGCAGAAGCACTGTTGAAAGAGCCCTGTCGGAAACAGCAGAGAAGAACAACGGGAAAAGCGTCGCCAACCGAGTCCACACAAACATGGTCTCAGAAGAAAAGGAAACCATCCAAGGTCCAGTCATACTGGGCGGCCCCACCACCGGACATAAATGAAGAAGAAGTGGACCTCTCCAGAAACGCCCGCTGCACGCTGAGCCAACTCCGCTCAGGCTACAGCAGGTACACCAACCACTACTTACACCGGATCGATGACTCGATACCTGACTACTGCCCAGACTGTCTCAATGGGGGGCCCATCTCTTCAAATGCGCTAGACGTCCAACAAGACTCACGTTGGAAGATCTCTGGATGAAACCAAAAGAAGTAGCCTCATTTCTGAGACTATTGTGAAAAAAAGAAGAAGAGATGTATTTAAAAAAAGAGAGGAGAGAGAGAGGGATAGAGCGGCTCTCCATAGCCAACTCTCTTCGACGCGAGACGTTTGCCGGCAACAACAACAACAAAGGCTTGAGATAAAGAAGAATTGTAGGGAATCAGAAGCACAATTTAATGGGATCTCAAAATCAAAATTTGAGAACGGAAATGAAGAGCGGAGACATTCATCACTTAACAGCAGCTCACGTGGACAAAAACAGGGTAGATTGATAAGGAGTGGCGAGTTATTAATTACATGGCAGCCGTTCGTTCATTAGGAAAAGTAAAGAAGAGAATGATGGGTGCCTTCCACAAGCGACTCCGCCTTGTGTCAAGGAGAAGGGAGGGCTGTTCGAATTTCGAAAGTGCAGTTATATCTCAAACTATTTGAATGAACTATGATGAAAACTTTGTTTGATTTGCTCAATCCGTTAAGTTTTTATCGGAAAATTACTTACTACCGGAACTTTTACCGCATTCTGTACAAACAACCCTGTTTTCTTACAAGATGCTTTCAACTCAATTCCGAATTAAGCCTTATCTTGGTGATTAACTATTTCTAAACTATGATTAACTTTGATACAAGACTTTCTATATCTGATAGAATGGATTACTTTTTTTCCTGCAAAACTGTTCATTTAAGGTTCGCATAGAAAAATTTCTACTCTGATTCTTTCCCAGTACGCTTTGATTTCTTGTTAGTTTTTCGACTACTTACTGACAGAGCGGACTTTCAGAAGTGCAAAAGAGATTTAAAATTGAGAATTGAAACCAGTCTTCGGACTTCAGACCGAACTTCTGAATTATCTCCGACAAATCATAAACGATACAATAATCCACATTCTTACCTTTCTAGGGTAATTGCTTTATGGAAAAAAGTTACAGAAGAATTCAAAGAAATTCAAGATATCGAAGCGTTCGGCAAGGCACTAGAAGACATAAACTTCTCTGACCTCATAGCCTTACCGAAATTTCTGTTGTCAACAGAAATAATCAACGTCCAAGATAATTAAATAAATAGTTATGTTTTCTTCCCAAGTTTTAAACTATTATTTTTGTTATTATTATTTTTTGAATAAGGGAGATGGGTAGGGTGAGAGGAAGGGGGTCCTATGAAGGAGAAGATGGCATCAAAGGGGAGAGGAAGCCTTATGGAGAGGGGAAGAAAAGGAAGATTTCCCGAAAGAGTTTTTTTCATTAAAAAAAAAGCAAATATACTCAATTGAGAGAGAAAACTTTGAGAATTCATATATTCTCCGGTTTTTCTGTTTGGCTATCAGGTATGTTAAGAGCAGAAATAAAGAACTCGCAAGCTAAAACAATTGTGAACTTATTTTCAAAAAGTCTCGTTTTCGCGTAATAAGACTGAGCTATATGTTCTAACACTATAAATTACCAAATAAGATGTGAAAGCACTGTGATCAGAGCGCAGACGAGTAGACGAGCTCGGACTTCGCTCGCTAACTGGTCAGAGCGCAGACGAGTAGACGAACTCGGACTTCGCTCGCTAACAATTATTATTATCTCTGCCTACTGAAAAGATATTACCTAAACCTTTCGTTCATGACTAATATAATTGTCGATTTTAAGTATATCACCCTCCCCCCCCCTTTTTTTCATCTATACCGCAAGCCCTAAACACCGCCACTTAGAAGAAAGTCCATGCATTTAACTTTGTTCTTGTTTGTGTTTTCATGATATCTCATGTGCTTGGAATAAAGAAATGAAATGAAATGAACTGGTCAGAGCGCAGACAAGTAGACGAGCTCGGACTTCGCTCGCTAACTGGCACTAATATCTGTAGGTCTCACGTGAGTAAAATCTCGGGGAGGATACGAAACTCAGCTCAGCGGTCTCTTTCTTTACAGGATTAAAATATTTTTAAATGTTTCGCGTCAAACATTGTTGTTGTTTATTACGTGCAGTGTACATTAAAACATACAGAGAGCACATGGTAATAAGAGCAAATAAAGTTAATACAGAGAGCGCGTGGTAATAATAGATCGTAATTAAAAGCAAACAAACCGTGGTAATAAAAGCAATTGAAAGCAAACACGTGATAATAAAACATTCTTTTCTTTTTAAAACCCCGGAGATGGTCGGGTCTATCATTTCCTCTCCACACTGACTTCTACTCGTCTCTACTTCATTGAATTACGAGATTTCTCTTCTGTCTTCTTGGGACTCAAGACTTCGTGAATCTCTTCGTTGTGAGGTTGAAACGCTAAGTGGTCTACCAAGACTCTTCAGTGCAACGCGACAGTTGCTTATTCCTCTTCCGAAGATTTTCTATTTTTTTTCATTTTCTCATTGTCAACCATGTTAGCGATGACCCTGAACCAGTTGTCCTTTGGCGATAAAGAATATCAATATCAAAACCAATTACTGAAGGGATTGCAAATCTATTGAGAAGAACAAAATTATTATTCACAGAAGTTTACATTTCAGAAAATTATGGAAGATTCGAATTTCTCTGTGTTTTTTGATTTCGAAAAAATACGAGCTGAACGAATGGAAAAAGAATTGAGTCTAGCAATAGAATGAGGGGTATGGTAAAACTATTTGAAACTGGAGCCTCTAGTGGTGGATGGTCTAAGGTGGATGGTAAAACATGAGTAGTTACCGTGTATAATTAACTGCTAGAGGCTAGCTGATTAGTTTCATAGTACCTAGTTTCATAGTCTATTTTCTACTGCTTTGATAATGATCAGCTGAGAATCGTGTAATTGGTGTTCAGAAATTGGTGTTTTTTGTTGTTGAATTAAGTTGCACAAATACGCAAAACAAATATATGAATATAGACTCTTTATTGTGATATGAGAAATTTATTTTAATTGGCTGAACGGAGTATTTGCTGGTTGCAATGAATGTTTGTACTGATGTCTCTTATAACCATGGTAATTAATCAAGAAAAAAGGTCAGTTTTGATGCCCTATCTGGCAAGTAAATGAGATCTGGTAACATGAAAACTTCAATATAGTGGAGAAGTGTTTAAAAACATCAAGTATTGGTCCCAAAAGTGTTTAAATCTAAATATATTGTACCTATTTCTGTATCATCGAACGTCTACAGGAAATATTCATGTGCTCAGCATAAATGCTCAGCATACTTAAACAACAAGAATAGTAAGGAACTAAGCTTTTGCGCTAAAAATGGAATCGTAAAAACAACAAAAAAGGGTACAGATAGCGACTTAAAACAGCCCGCGAAAAAGTTATAAGCAGATAACTTAGACCGGAATACACTTTGAGAGCTTTATTTTTTTAAAGTAGTCGAAGGCCTCGGAATGGTTACTCTCTACAGAATAAAGCTAAAATCTATAGGTGAGACTCGATCTCTTTTGAAGACCCGTTTTAGGCTTTGTGAAGAGGTCGGAGAGTAGTGGGAAGGAGAGAGGGAAGGAATAGAGAAGAACATTGATGTGTGTTGAAGAGAACTGCTCTTGATTGAGAAGTTTCGCGTGGCAGAGTGAACGAGAAGGAAAGGAAGGAATCCGTGAAGGATTTAGCTTCTGAAAAAAGAGTCGATTTAATAAAAATATATGAGAAAAGAGTGATCCTAGTTCATGAGTGTTTCATCATTGCAGAACTGATCGAGGTAACGAATGACATTCTCAAACGCAAAAACTCTAAGTAGACTGACAAATTTCAGTTTTAACAGAAAACGTTTCACTCAAATGCTTGAATACGAACCTCGAGTGAATGATGAGAACGAGAAGTAGGATAGCCTTTGGCCTGTGAGAGAAGCGGGCAGTGGCTTCGCTATCTGGTTAACAGACAGGGGTCGCGACACAATAGGTTTGTTATGGAGAAGGTCCATCTCATCGGGCAGAGGGAACTCGCAAATCATGGAGAGTTGAGCACCGAATAAGACAACGATGTTCTGTAGGAAAACGAAGCTTCCTTTTATATGCAGATGGGAAGCTCTCGTGTTCCTTACTCTACTTCTCATTCTCAAGAGAAGACCCGCCTCCTGTCCATTTCCACTTAGTAAAGGCCCTTTTCATAATCTTTGAGAGATTGCGAAGATTTCATCCGTGCATCAATCAGATTTTTTCATATCCTTGCCATCCAAGTAACAGCTTATCGGCTCATAAATCTTTAAGAATCATAAGCGAAAATACATGGATTCGAATTTGTTTTTCGAAAATTTTCTTTAATTCGAAAATTCGAAGATCTAAGACACAGGGGATTAAATCTAGTTTTGCAGAATGTATGCAAAAACGATTAAACAACATAAACAGCGAAAGTCTGTCTGGGCTCGGGGGCGAAACAGACAAGACTCGTTATTACACAATGCTGTGTCTCAGGAAAGTATCTAAGGAGCTGAATTGCTCTGTTAGTTCTGTGGATCGTCAAATTCCGCATGATACTCAGCCCCATCAAGTTGCAGAAGACTCACGCATTGACGGAACAGATAAAGGCAACCCGTCTCCAGAGATGAGGCAAACTGATTAGGCGGTTTAAACCAGTGGACGCTTTTGACCGTTCAGATCCAGAACAATACTTTTTATCCACAAAAAAGATTTCAGAATTGGGGTGAACTGTGGAAACCTTTTTATAATGAAAAATCTCTCATGTTCCGGTTCCTGATTCGTTTTGTTCCGAGAAACAACAACGTTTTGAGGTATTCGATTGATGATTCTGAGGGAAAAAGCACACAATCGTCTCCAGGGCTGGGCGAAAAAAAAACCAAAAAAATTTTTTCGAACTTTTTTTTCGATTTTAAAAACCAAAAAATTTTTTCGACTTTTTTTTCGAATTTAAAAACCACAAAAAACCAACAAAAAAACGAAAAAAAATTGTTTTATCTGAATGAAACTTTTTTATCATTTTAAAGTGTTATTTTATGATGCTTCTCAATGTTGTAATATATTTATTCATCTCAGATGATCATTGTCACTAATTACCAGTTTGCAACAATCATACATCACGAAAATCACCGTTTAAAGCTAAAGACTCGTTTAGCAAAAACAAAAACAAACAAGTTATTAATCTCTGATACAATAGCGTAAGAAAAAGTTTATAGAACTTCCACGTTCTTCTAATAACCTCCTTCAAATGAAAGGTTAACATCGAAGAGACTTGTTTTTTTTGTAGGACCTATTTCTTTAGTAGGACCAAATGAGTAGGACCGACCAATAACTCACAAGTTCTTTCCGTAATCAACGTGGACCCCTTCGTCCTCATATGTTATCAACTCCTTCGACCTCATGTTTCTCCTCACATGGAAAACCCCCTTCCTTATACTACATTACCACGCATTTTCCTTGCGTAATGAACTCAAACTCAAACTCAAGAAAAACCTAGACGTATTTAGGCCATTCTCAAAAGTATCTGTGCTTGAAAAAAAGGTTCATGAACAAAACCAGAACTCATTCCTCACACTATAAGTTGTATAGGGCGGCTGAACACTAAAAGTATACCACGTACATAAGCATAGCGATTTTATGTATTCAATGAAACTTTGGAGCACGGACCTTAGACTCATTAATGAGGGCCGATGAGGGTGAGGTTCTGATTCAAGAACAACAGCTCGGATAAATTTAATCGAAACCCGCTGACAGGAGTTTTGTAATTTTTAACAAAAGCAGTCACATTGGAAAAAGATGAACTCCGAGAATACCGGAATTCGGTTCGTTCGGGTCAATTAATTCTTAGCACGCAAGCGCTAAAACTCTGTTTGTGAAAAGCACTGAAACATGGGCCAGGCAGGCAACACCAAAACCACCGCAAAAACTCTATTTTTGGCCATTTTTTGTTTTTTTGGTTTACTCTCGAAAAAATTTTCGACACATCGAAAAAAACATTTGTTGGAACTTTTTTCGAAATTTCGAAAAAAAAAACTTTTTTCGACATTTTTGTTTTTCGAATTTTCGAAAAAAGTTTTTTTTCCGACTATTTTGTTTTTCGAATTTTCGAAAAAAGTTTTTTTCGACTATATTGTTTTTTGAATTTTCGAAAAAAGTTTTTTTCCGACTAATTTGTTTTTCGAATTTTTGAAAAAAAGTTTTTTTTCGAAAATTGACGAAAAAACCACAAAAACCACGAACGGCTCATGAATGATCGTCTCTCAAATGAAAATAGTCGAATTAAAGACCTAAACGGTTCTAAGATGTAGAACAATGATAGAGTGCACGACAATTGGACGAATAGTCCAGACTTCAACCCCAGCCTTCAGTAGATCCTGTAAAAGGTTTTAAGAAATGCTAGTGAAGCTTGGATGAACCTGAATCTCACCAACGCTGCTAAAAATACTGACAGGGACACCCATAGGCGCAGCCACTAGTTCTACCAGCATAGTTTTTTTCCTAACTCAGATTAGTGCGAAGCCAGCCGGAAGACTCCGAATGGAATTGGCAGTCCATGTCCCGCTGAACGTCCTAGAAAAAAGATAGATAGAAGCGCTCAATCAATACCTGCGCGATTCTAGACTTACCACATGAGAAAATGGAAACAAAATGAAAACAACAATAAAAACAATGACAAACATAACAATTCTTATGATAACAATAATATTAACAATAACAATAATAATACCAATAATGGAGTTAATGAAAAAGAATAATGATAATCAATAGTAATTACAGAGAGCACCAAAAAGTCAAGTGGGTGGTATTTTTTCCGATAAAAAAACTCAATGAATCGATCAAATCAAACTAATTTCTCATCAAAATTTATTCACAGAGTGTGCAATAGAACTGCGCTTTCAAATTTCAAAAAGTTATTTCTTTTCCTTGTTAAAGGCACGGAGTCGCTTGTGGAAGTCACCCACCGTGGTGGACAGTTATGCGACGTTAAGATCATCCCAAGCCTTCTGAAGCGCGCGCTTCAGAAGGCTTGGGTTGATCTTAACGTCGCATAACTGTCCACCACGGTGGGTGACTTCCACAAGCGACTCCGTGCCTTTAACAAGGAAAAGAAATAACTTTTTGAAATTTGAAAGCGCAGTTCTATTGCACACTCTGTGAATAAATTTTGATGAAAAATTAGTTTGATTTGATCGATTCATTGAGTTTTTTTATCGGAAAAAATACCACCCACTTGACTTTTTGGTGCTCTTATCATTATTCTTTTTCATTAACTCCATTATTGGTATTATTATTGTTATTGTTAATATTATTGTTATCATAAGAATTGTTATTTTTGTTATTGTTTTTATTGTTTTTTTTCATTTTGTTTTCATTTTCTCAACAATAGGCTTGTTATGGAGAAGGTCCATCTCATCGGGCATAGGGAACTCGCAAATCATGGAGAACGAGGAATGGGTTGAGCACCGAATAGGACTTCGTATGAGATCGCAACGATGTTTTGTAGGCAAACGAAGCTTCCTTTTATATGCAGATGGGAAGCTCCCGTGTTCCTTTCTCCACTTCTCATTCTCAAGAGAAGACCCGCCTCCTGCCCATTTCTATTTAGTAAAGGCCCCTTTCATAATCTTTGAGAGATTGCGAAGATTTCATCCGTGCATCGATCATATTTTTTCAGATCCTTGCCATCCAAGTAACAGCTTATCGGCTCATAAATCTTTGAGAATCATAAGCGAAAATACATGGATTTGAATTTGTTTTTCGAAAATTTTCTTTAATTCGAAAATTCGAAGATCTAAGACACAGGGGATTAAATCTAGTTTCGCAGAATGTATGCAAAAACGAATTAAACAACATAAACAGCGAACGCCTGTCTGGTCTCGGGGGCGAACCAGACTTTCGCATTTGTTATTCATAATTTAAAGCAGAACTTTATCTTTCAAATTTTCAAACGCATTTTATCTTTCAATTAAACGCATTATGCACTTTTACAATCTTTCTCTTCTCTAAATTTATAAATTTTATTTCGACATAGCAGGTCACGCCTTCGATGGTCCTACATTCCACGCCTTCACACCATGGCCGGTTCACCTATCCGGTATTGAGTGCGTCCTCGGCTGAAGAATAAAGTGTATGCACATAGTCATTAGCATATATGTATGTCCATATGTAAATCCTTATGAATGTAAATGGAACTAGCCACCCCACAGATGCCGAACTCATTTACCGAATAACTTTCACTTCTCATTACTATGATTTATCGATGAAGAGACTTGCCACCCCTTGAGAGAGTGAAGAATACTGAGAAGGTCAAGGGACTCGCCACCCCTAATCGTACCAATACAATGAATATTAAATGTTGGGTTCTTGAAATGAATTGAATCAATTCAATTCAATTCTTTATTCCGTGCACAAAAAAGGTTGGAGGTAAATGGAAAAGAAGAATAAGAGGCAGCGAAGCACGGACTGGTTTTGCTTGGTGAAAGTCGGCACCTGAAAAGCATTTGGGCAGTGGTGCTGTGGTACTTTACATGTCGCGGCCCCTGTCTGTTAACCAGATAGCGAAGCCACTGCCCGCTTCTCTCACAGGCCAGAGGCTATCCTACTTCTCGTTCTCATCATTCACTCGAGGTTCGTATTCAAGCATTTGAGTGAAACTTTTATGTTCAAACTGAAATTTTTCAGTCTACTTAAAGTTTTTGCGTTTGAGAATGTTGTTCGTTACCTCGATCAGTTCTGCAATGATGAAACACTCATGAAATAGGATCACTCTTTTCTCATATATTTTTATTAAATCGATTCTTTTTTTAGAAGCTAAATCCTTCACGGATTCCTTCCTTTCCTTCTCGTTCACTCTGCCACGCGAAACTTCTCAATCAAGAGCAGTTCTCTTCAACACACATCAATGTTCTTCTCTATTCCTTCCCTCTCTCCTTCCCACTACTCTCCGACCTCTTCACAAAGCCTAAAACGGGTCTTCAAAAGAGATCGAGTCTCACCTATAGATTCTAGCTTTATTCTGTATAGTAACCATTCCGAGGCCTTCCACTATTTTAGAAAAATAAACTTCTCAAAGTGTATTCCGGTCTAAGTTATCTGCTTATAACTTTTTTCGCGGGCTGTTTTAAGTCGCTGTCTGTACCCTTTTTTGTTGTTTTTACGATTCGTTTTTTAGCGGCAAAAGCTTAGTTCCTTACTATTCTTGTTGTTTAAGTGAGCTGAGCGTTTATGTACATAAATATTTCCTGTAGACGTTCGATGATACAGAAATAAGTACAATATATTTAGATTTGAACACTTGATGAGATCTTTTGAGACCAATACTTGATGTTCTTAAACACTTCTCCACTATATTGAAGTTTTCATGTTACCAGATCTCATTTACTCGCCAGATAGTGCATCAAAACTGACATTTTTTCTTATGTTGGTTCTTGGGTGTTGGGTTCTGTTGGGTTCTTGGGTTCATTAATAGTTGGGTTCTTGAAATGAATTGAATCAATTCAATTCTTTATTCCGTGCACAAAAAAGGTTGGAGGTAAATGGGAAAAAAAGAATAAGAGGCAGCGAAGCACGGACTGGTTTTGCTTGGTGAAAGTCGGCACCTGAAAGGCTGTTGGGCAGTGGTGCAGTGGTACTTTACATTAAGATATTTAATTAAAAGTCAATTTAGGAAGTGTTTTTGTTGCAATATCAAGATAAGGAACGGAACTGAAAGGAACGCATCAGCCACCTTGAGCAGCCAAGGAAACGATTCAAGAAGAAACTCCATGCAGCATATTGGTCACGTTCATTCAACACTGCCTGAATGCAAAATCTCAAATGAATCTCGCTTGCAAACGGGCAAAGTTCGCATTGGAAATCTAATTCAGAGGAGGGTTGACTTCATCATTGACAACGGCGCTTCCGTGAGTTTGATATCAGAAAGTGTAGCTAAGGAACTCGATCTCCGTGAACTACGGAAGACGGAATGTTCGCTAGCAGGGCTTGGAGCAAAAACAATCGGAGCGAGAACGTATCCAATCTTCCCTTGCACGGAATCAATAGGGAGAAACTCGTGATTGAAGCGATGGCGCACCCAGAGCCACTAACGGCAACCCTCGAATACAGCTCCCTACCAGCACAGGACATTGCTTTCATCCAGAGAAGAAAGATTCGTCTAGCTGATGAATATGATGTAAAATCCCAGATAAACCCGGTACTTTTACTGGGCAACAAGGACTACTTGAAGGTTCTTAATTGGAAAAAGCAACTCGGTTGGATAGCTACGGGTGAAGCAACCTGTGGTTACAAAAATTCGAATGAAACACATCTCATCAATCACGTGAAGGACATCATTCGAAATCAGTATGATTTAAGAGAAAAGGCTGCATTCAAAGAGCGGTCAAAACCAGACGCTCAAAAGCGGTCATTACATGCATCCCTTGAGAAAACGGCTACGTCGAGTCAACTCGACTTCGGAAGACGTATCGAAAAATGGGATTTAAGGTTCGACAATCGTCGACCGGCGAAAGGCTCATCAGCTTCACAATTCCCCGTGGTCAATCGAAACTTCGCAAGCAATCTTTATAAGCTTCCTAACAGAGATGGTGTGCAGTCAGGCACTTCAAAAAGACCATGGAAACCTGTTTATGAAACGTTGCCAGACAGGGCGCCCCAGGGTGACCATTCGTCACAATTCCGTCCGAAAGCGGAATGCTTGCTGTGTCATGACAAATCGCACAAGGCGGTTTGTTGTCGGGCCATCGCCACTTTGGAAGAAAGAAGGCGAATTTTATTGAGGAAGACGAGATGCCTTCGTTGCTTGCAATCGTTCAACAGAGGACATCGATGCCCGCCAATTGCCTGCCCCTTCTGCCACACCACCGGAGAGGACGCCCATCACGGAGCAGTCTGCGAGGAAAATCCGTTCTGCAACGTCTAGGAGGACCTCGCGGGACCGGCTCCTTCGTCGCTGTCTTTGTTTTTGTGGGCCCCCAATGTAATCATAATCATATTATGATTACCCCTTTTTGGTGTAGGTAATTTTAGTGTAAGGGCGACGCCTTTCTCGAACTTTCTCTAATCAAATTTAGGTTTCTCCTAAAATATTTTAGGCCACATTCGACAACGTTCGCTGCATTTTTTATGTTGTTTTTCGTTGTTTTTTGTTGTGTTAAGCCTTATAAGTTGTTTTTAAGGTTAATAACGTATTATGCTTAAGTTCTATTTTTTTCTTTTACCTCATCATTCTTACTCGGTCTTTCTTCCGGTAGGAAACATTTCTTCTTCTCTTTAACCTTATCACTCAATCATTTTAGAAGTCTGTCTTCTTCGTCTTCTTCCGCGCGCGCGTTTTTGTCACCTATGTTTCAAGAACATAGGTTTAATTACCCAAGTTTGAGACAGGTACGTCCTGTTGCACGTAGCAGATCTCAATCGCACGTCGATCTCAACCGCTCATCTAAGTTCCGGAAGAAGGCAGTCAAGCCGTCGAACAGGCGCGAAGTTAGCTTACTAGGACTAGTTAGATAGTGATCCGGGTAACGTAACGTAAGTTACTCATTTCTTTATTTCACTTCTAGTTTTCGGGTTCTATTAACTTCATTCTTCTCTCTTCATTCTCTCACCATAAATTTCATTATCTCTTAATTGGTTCTTTCTCTCTTCTCTCTTCATAATTCTCTCTCTCTCTCAATCACTCCTCATCCTTCTCTATCATTTATTCTTGTTAGTTGGTTCGTTAGTTCGTTATTTAATCGTTCGTTGGTTCTGTGAATAAACCTGTAAAGGCTATCTTTGGAAGTCCCGCGTGGCAGGCAAGACAAGAAACGGCTTTCAAGCCCGAATTGTATCTTAAAGATTTCTGGTGTCCTTGGGGGAGTATCCCTTGACATCCAGATCTACCACACAATACCGAAAAAACTTTATATAGGCCCCCCTCCCTTCCCTGCTTAGGTAAACCCCCCTCCCCCTCCCCCTTTCCTTTCCCCAAAACTTATAAAGATAATTTTTAAAAAAAGGAAAAGAAAAGAAAGAGAAAAGAAGAAAGAAAGAGAAAAAAGAAAGAAAAAATTGAAATGTCGCGACGCGGGCCGCGACGCGGGCCGCGACGCGAAGGGGGCCGCGACGCGCCTACCAGACGAAGTACAAAAGTACCTCTTATCGCATGAAAAAAAACTTTTCTTTTATGAAATATTCTTTTCGAGAAAAAATCGAGAACTTTTTAAGGGCCTACTTGAAAGCCAATATTACAGGATGACTTTTTGGCACTTTTGTAGTTTAGGGACACTCCCCCCTACCAGAGGTTCTATGGGTCCTGCTTCTAAGGTTCTTTTTACTTGGGGGGGGCGCTTCACTTGGGGGGGGGGGCTCCGCTTCACTTGGGGGGGCGCTCCGCTTCACTTGGGGGAAGGTTAGAAAAAAAAATTTATTACGTTAAAAACGCTTAGGCTTAGGAAAAAGTTTACGCTAACGAGGCCGTACGGCTTAGGCTAACGAGACCGTAAAAAAAGCCACTCTCATCTGACCCAATTGAACCTCTGGTAAGGGGCGGGGGTGTCCCTAGAGTACAGAAGTGTCAACATTACATTAAAACATTTTTCATGAAAAAACGGGAAAAATCAAAATACTTTATTCGACAATAGATCACTGTGCGCGAAATGCTCTCAAAAGGCTTCACTGCGCTTTCTATGTCAGAGAGAAAGAGATAGCCCGCAACGCAACCGCAACGCCCCCAGGCATTGCTTGTTCTCCGAGTCAAAAATTTTTTAACCGTCCAATAAGGATGTTAAAACCGTTTTTGTGTAGCGGTTACAACATGTTTTTAGAAAACGGTTTTAACAGCGACAGTTATTTTTCTGTGTGTTCCATATTTATATTTATATCTTTATCGCCAAAGGATGACTTATTCAGTGTTATCACTAACATGGTGGACAGAGAGGGTTTCGAGGAAACTTGGGAAGAAAAATAAGCAGCTGTGGCGTTGCGCATAAGAGTCCAAATAGTACCGTTAACTTTTTCAACCTCATATTTCCAAAGAATTCTCTGAATCGGAGTTGAATTAGAATACCAGTAGCTTTGTTAGAAGTCGAAAATAGACGAGTCAAGATAAAAAGTCGTGGACGCGACTGACATTCTTGCTTGAATAAGGTAAGAATGTTGTGGTGAGCGATGGTGAACAGCTTTTCGTCAGAGAACACCATATTGAGATGTTCGCCTTGCTGCGTACGGCGAAGAAGTTCGCGACATCTTTTGACTCTTTCCGACTTGTTGCGAGCCGACAGAAAAGCGGCCTCCCGTGTACGATACGACCTGAGTCCCAGCTCTTCTGTGCCTATTCGTTGCAATGAAGTTCGGCTCATCGGAAGCTGCTGCACCATCTGTGTGATGCTTCGTCGTGCATTTCGGTTGATTCGACTGCGAACGGTTTCGATGAGTGTTGTCGTGCGAACAGTGCGAGGACGACCTTGCCGTGGACGGTCCGAAGATGTGCCAAGCTCCTTGAATCGTTTGATCGCTCGATACACTGTCATGCGAGGTAGGCGAAGCGTTTCAGGAATGCAAGCACGGGTGTGGCAAAAAGTGTGTGAGCAATTGATTGCAGTTCGCAAGCGATTCGACGCTGCCATTACTCTAAACATCGATGGATTCAATCGCAACTCACTACACACGTATACAAAATGACGGGGAATCGGAAAAAACGACGTGCGGTCACTTCCCTAGGAAATGTTCTCAAACATTTTAAACACTATTTTTGGGCTAGCTCGTATTATCTCGACCTTTTGAAAAATTAGATTTTTTGGAGCAAACATGTTGTTTATGGTGGCTGAAGATTTGGCTACCGTCAAACTTTTTCACGCGATCTGATTTATTTCTTTTTTTGCGGAGCAAAAATAACACAACATAAGAATATTTGAAAGATAATATCTGAACTCATCAACACTTTCGACGACGTTTTATTTTATTTTTAGCGAGGAAAAGTTTGAAGTTTTCTTAATTTTCTCATAATGTTTTTTAATTTTTTTTGGCGTCGCTCATTTTTTTCTGATTTTTTGTGTGAGTTTTTTGTGTAAGTTTCTTTATTCAACCTATTTAGGTTTTCGAGAATAGGTGATCTTTTAGAAAATTTAGAATCCATGAAATATGTAACCTGACTTGACGTCCATCTCTCTCTTCGGACGTTTCGAGCAGGTGCTGCTCTTTTAAATCCAACAAGATTTTACTAAATTCCCGCTAATATCGATCTAATAAGAGCCTTTAAAAAAAACGGAAATTTAGAAATTAAAACAATCCGGGTGCGAAATTACGTTTTTTCGAGATTCGAAAAATCACTGGTACAAAAATGTATGCACACTAAAACTCCCCCGTGGTCTCTAACTTAATTACTCTTCGTGAAAAATCCAGTTGCGCTTCGAAAATATTTTTTTCAAAACGTATGAGAAAAGCATTGAAAATAATTAGTAATTGTTACAACTGTGTATAAAGTTAAGAAATAGTATCTAAACCATTCTGCTTTGAAAAAAACAATGAAAGTTTTTGCTAAGAAACGAATTAGAGCTTTTAAAAAATTTCTTTCGATTCATCGATAACTTTTTTCTGTTTTCCGAAAACTTTTTTTCGAACATCGTCAATCTGGTTCTTCTCTTTGCGAAAAAAACATTCTGATATCATTATTTCATTTGTACAGTTATTTCTACCGTACGGACTTGAGTGAATTACCATTTAGACCATCGAGAAGGCATTGTGTATTCAGTGAGAAAGAGAGAGGGAAGAAAGACAATGAGATAGCGAGAGAAAGAGGAGAAAGCTAGATAGATAGAGAGAGAGAAAGAGAGAGAGAGAGAGAGAGAGAGAGAGAGAGAGAGAAAGAGAGAGAGAGAGAGAAAGAGAGAGAGAGAGAAGAGGAAAAAATGATGAGCCCTTCGCTCTTAACTCATCAAAGTGTAGAATATTTAAAATTAAGTTTTACTATTCAAAGCAAAATGATAAAGTATTCAGAGAAAAACAAAAAGTGTAGATTATCACCTTTAGGTGCAATCGACGTTATTCAATAATTGTCCGAATTCTCCCCCACATTTTCACTTATTCCATGCGCGTGAATACAAATAATATATTCTTATCTATGTTGTGGTGAGCTAATGATTAGGCAATGATCTACAAAGCCCCTCGCGCGGTTTCTTTCTCTTCTAGCCCGACAGAGCATGCTTAATGATAAAATAATTAAATCTAGACAACCCTTAAGAATCAAATCTCTCCTGTTGACCTCTTTACTTAATAGATCGGTACGTAAGAAGTAATATAACTTGTTCCGGCGATCGTGTCATATTTTGTTGCGTGGGTTGCATTCGTTTGTTTTTTTCACCAGCTCATGTTGTTGCTTTCCAATTATTGAGTTGTTGGATAGTAACATTTATAGTGTTAGAAAAGTTCAATGAATCTTTAAACGAGTTTTTCAACCTCATCTAGGTCCAGCTAAAGTCTGGTCAGACTGCGTACCTGACCTTTTTTTAAAATAAAGTTTCTTGTTACTTCGTGAAAAAAGAAAAAAAGGACCTTCAAAGAGCTTGAGGCCTAAAAGATTGAGTAAGCGAGCGAAACATGAAGGGCTAAGAAAGACTTCTCATTGTAATGGACCCCCGCTCGAATGTGCGGTCGTTTTTTATTTTGTTTCAGACATGTTTAGCTGACTCATGTGATTGACCGAATTTCAAGATAGCCGAAAATGGTTTCAGGAAATGTGAGCACCTACATTGCTTGCCGCATCGATTCACTGGATGAGTAGCCCGACACAAGATTTGATTCTTCAACTACGCACCACTTAAAACTGGTTAGCCACTTAATAGAGATGTAGTTACGCAACAAGCAGCAATTTCGAACAACTTGATTGCCACAGTTTCTAGTTTAGTTTCCTCAGTGAACAACCTATTGTCTGTCCAGTCGGGTTCCTCCTCTCCGCTTAACATTCCATCTGCTGCCCCCATGTCTTTTGCAGCGGTCGCTTCTGCTGTCACGAGATCTCTCGCCAGTGAGACAGAAGCGCAGGATAAAGACAGAAGCACGTGCAGTCCTGGTGAGCATCGCCGAGGCAGATACTGAGGAAGAAACGGCTAAACAAGATGAAGCTCTTCTCACATCAATACTGAAGGTAGCTACCGATCCTCAGAGGAGCGACGTAAACAAGCTGACCTTGTAATGACTTTCAAAATATTCAAGAATAGGACGCCTCTTAGTCCTAAATCTATTTTCAATCTGCGAGCGCACCATTACAGTACTAGGTCCCATAGTTGGGCACTGAATGTCCCGCGTCTGAATACTGTTTCTCATTCTAATATGTTACCGGTACGAGTTTGTGACGCGTGGAATAATCTAAGTATCGATGTGCTCAAAACTGAATCAGTCCACTTGTTCAGGAAGCTGATTTGAATGAATTACAATCTCGTTAATATATAGCTGTTTTATAAAAAAAAAACCAATCATCTTAACAGTTGTGAAATAAGTATTCAAAATTTGTCAACAAGCAGTACGCTCACTAAAGTCTTAAATGATATTTGACAAGTTTATTGCTCAAGTGTACTGTTCAGCGCAGACAAAAAGGCTCGTGATCATCATGGTCGCAATCAGCCTCCGACTGTGCTTCGTTTTATTTTTCTCACTTTAGTTATCAAAGTGACACGCTCGGGTCAACACCTTCAACCTGGATCCAATATCCCCTTACACCCAAACTTAACCCATTGCGATAAAGTATACAGTACCGCCCAAAATGTTATCATATATAGGGTTTTTGAAAATAACTTTTTTCAAAGATAAAATTCAAAGCTCAAATTTTCACAGAAGTTTTTTGGGGTGTCTGTACCGTACCGGACATCATTTGGATTGATTTATCAATTATCTCCAAGAAATACACCAAAATTGGTATATCTTCCATTTTTCAGTTTTTTCTCCATGATTTTTTTTTGTTGATTTTTTTTTGTTTTTTGAACTTCATTCATAAAAATTTTGTTTCAAGTCATGATTCGAACTGTTGGACATCGAAATACAAGTAAAAGAATGCAAGAAGCTGTTGTTGCTGGGGCGAAACAGGGCCGGTCACAGAGCGAGCTCGCTCAGCAGTTCGGGGTAACTCAGAGCGCCATCTCCCGTATCCTTTGGCGTTTTCGAACCCAGGTAAACGAATTTTCTACAACTGAATAACTTTGGAACACAAAAAAATTGCAGGGACGAGTCATCGTGAAGACAAGTTCGGGGAGACCCCGCGTAACTTCGAGGTACATGGACCGAAGCATCCTGCGCGCATCTCGCGAAGACCCGAAACGCACTGCTACAGACATTCAAGCTGTCATATCAACGCCCGCGACTCCTGCTCCTTCAATAACTACCATCAAACGCCGTTTGCAAGCCGCTGGACTGAATGGAAGGCGGCCTGCAAAGAAGCCTTTCATCAGCGAAAAAAATCGTAAAGTTCGAGTTCAGTGGGCTAAGGATCACCTCAGTTGGACACGCCGTGAGTGGTCTCAAATTGTTTGAAGCGATGAATCCAAGTTTAAAATGTTCTGCAGTGACGGTCTGAGGTGGGTAAGACGTCCAGCGGGCAAGCGTTTCCTGCCGCAATACCAGTCGCTCACAGTCAACCATGGCGGTGGTTCTGTGATGGCCTGGGGCTGTTTTTCCGCCAGCGGCATGGGTCCACTGAGACGTATTGTCGGAAATCTCGATTGTTACGGCTATGAGAACATAATGGAAAGCACTATGCGCCCTTGGGCCCTCTCCAAATTCGGTCGTGGGTTCACCTTTAAACAAGATAACGACCCGAAACATCGATCTCAGCACGTTCAGAACTGGTTTCGCCGTCGGCATGTGGATGTTTTGGACAGGCCGAGCCAGTCTCCCGATTTGAATATCATCGAAAATTTATGGGAACATTTGCCACGAACATTGACGGGAAAAACGTGCAGAAATGCTGATGAAAAGTTTAAGCAGCTAGAGGAGGAATGGAAGGCGATTTCGCAGGCAACCATTGACTCTTTGATTGATTCTATGCCTCGTAGATGTCAGGCAGTCATTGACTTCAAAGGATATGCCACCAAATACTAGAATATTTGTTTAAATACTTCGAAAAAAATTGAACATCTCTATAAGCACTTTTTACTATTTCCATTTTTTTAACGAATAAACCTAATAAAGCATTTTCCAAAGTTGTTCTATCACTCGAAACATGTGAATTGGGCTTTTTAAAAACATCTGAGAATTTGAGCTTCATTCGTTTTTTTGAAAAAAGTTATGTTCAATAATTCAACATATGATAACATTTTGGGCGGTACTGTATATAATAGATTTGAATAGCACTCGGCGCCATTGCGATTCCGCTCTTGTTCCCTGATGTGCACATCGTACGTCTTGTCTTGCAGACATTGGCACGATTCTTTTTTTAAATCCTTTTCTGATACGGCCTCGTTAACCTACGCGGTACGGCCTCGTTAGCGTAAACTTTCACTAAGCCTAAGCGTT